>CM069920.1:50157358-50331052 GCA_036172225.1 Cryptocoryne crispatula var. balansae
TCTTCTTTGCTTGGATGGGAGCTGCTGCTGTCCTCTTTTGCAGGCCGCGGTGGGGCTATCAAGAGGGGCATCAATCTCCTTTTTTTTTTTGACTAAACAGGACCTGTTTAGGGGTCTGCTTGGCTGAACCACCAAAGGGGCCGGATGTTGGCCACATTGGGGGCTGCTGTCTGGGCCGCGAAGGGGGCCTAAATAGGGGCTGAACATAGGCCAGCTATGGGACTGCGTAAGGAATAGAAGATGGGTCGATTGTGGATCCTTTTCTAGACCTGATTGAAGTTTGAATGGGCCACAAAGGGGGCTAATAGTTTGACCACAAAGGGGCAGGAAACCGGTCACAAGGGGACCTGTTAGAAGAGAGTTTGAGTGGGCTGAAGATAGGCCTGATTGGGGGCTGCACCTTGGACTGAAATGGGATCCGATTAAGGGGGTGAGATGGGACCTGGTTAGGGTCTGGATTGGAGCCGGTTCTGGTCTGAACATGGGCTAAAAGAAGGTAGCTTCAGACCTGTTCAGGGGGGCTCTGATCAGGTGGCTCCAAGTGGGCCAAAATGGGTCTGCGCAAAGGAGATTTGACTGAACTGAAAGTGAACCGGCAGGGGTCTGTTTTGGGTGACCTGCAGGTGGGCCGAAGGGGGGGCTTCATGTGGGGTCCGGCTGAGGCCTGATTGGGTGTCCCTAGATGAGCCGAGATGAAGTTGGCAAAGGGATTTGCTTTAGGCCATGGGTTGCCGATGATGATGAAGACCGGTTTAGGCCATGAGAGGGGTTGAGAAGAGAATTTGGAGGAAGGTGGGGAGGTGTCCGTAAGGACTACATAATTATATTCTTGCTTGTACCCACCTGTTTTTTTGATCCTTGGATGGAATGGAGGTGAAGGTGCAACCGAGAGAGCCCTTCCACCAGGAGGAGATGGCAGCGATTGGGCTTCCTCTTCTTCTTCTCCTTCTCTTCTTCTGGCTGCAGGTGGCAGCAACAGGCGCAGCCGGTGTAGCAGCTGGTGCAGCAGGAGGGGGAGGTGGCAGGTGCAGCAGGGTGGTGCCCCTGTTGGTGCGCCAAGCTCCCTCCTCTTCTCTTCTCCTTCTCCTTGGTCGCGGGTAGCAGCAGCAAAGCAGCAGCCTGTCGGCGTCCAGAAAACTGCCTTCTTCTTCTTGGCGCGCCCCTCCCTTCTCATAGGAGATGGGGGGAGATCAAGGGCCAGGTGGTGGTGTACGTAGATGCCTTGGGTGGTGGTCAATAGGCTTCTCCAAGGCTGCTTTAATTGGCCTTGACCAGACCTTTGAGTTCTCCCATAGAAGACTTAATAACCATGCATTAATCCTAGAGTTCTCCCATGTTGACCTGCCTTTTGGGTTTCCCCACGCCATTAACCAGCCAAGGGTGTGAATTGTCAAGTGCGCAGGTGGTTGCTGATGTGGCAGGACAGCCAATGTGGCATGTTCACACTAGGCCGCAGGTGGGCTGGAATGTGGGCTGCGCACAGGCCTTCTTTGCATGGGTTAATTGGGCTAGCTGGAGGTTGCGGCCCAGCCTCTGCTGTGGGCTGCGCAGGGGCCTGATTTAGGATGAAATTTGGCCCAATTCTAGGATGGGATGATGGGCTTCTTATTGGACCTACATGGGCTCCTGATTGGGCTTAACTTGGCTGAACTATGGGCTGTCCGGTCTGCTCTTGGGCCTGCCCATTTGTCTCTCTTTTTCTTTTTGTGAAAAAAATGGACGCCAACAGACCCCAATGACAAATTGTGGGTTGAAGATGAGCTTGACAGTGTCGTGGGTGATGACAACATACATGATGCAAACACCCAGATGCCATGCACAGCTCCAGGACCTGATCCACTACATACCACATCCGCTCCTAAGCCCCATATCGCTCCAACCATTGCTCCAACTAGACTTCCAAGACCTTCTACCACCAAGAAGACTCCTACTTCATTATTCAAGGCATCGAAGAAAGTAGTCAACCAAGTGGCAGGGCGCCAAAGCACACAGAAATGTGACAAGAAAATAAAGGTTATGGGTATAAAATGCCGGCATATTATTGATACAAAGACTACTCAACCACCTTCATCATCGTCCGAGAAAGATGAAGAATTTATTCCACCCACACAACCACAATGTGAAGGTGGTTCAAATGGAGGTGGAGGTGGAGGTAGAGGGGAGGGGGAGGGGGAGGGGAGGAGGAGGTGGAGATAGATCTACTAGTAGTGAACGCACGAGTAAGCTGGTCCGGATGAGTTGACTGGTAGGAGACATTCGACGAGGGGACGGAGCAATAGCTGTTGGAGTCAAGACGAATGTCTCAAGGAGCAAACAACATTTGGACCGGACTCTGTTTCGGATTATGAGTGTTATTGTCCACCCTCTCCTCAACCTCCAACTAAGGGCGAAGTTTATGACTTTAATGCAATGGCGGACTCCTTGTTTTCCTATGGTTATGGACATATTATGACTGACCAAGGTCAATGGACACGAAAGACCGAGGAAGAGGACAAAAAGTATGAGAGGGTAATTCTGGTGTTGGTGGTGACTGTGACAGTGAGGTACAATTTCTACACGTTATGTCGCATGTAGTGTTGTACTCATTTAATTTTATGCAATGTATTTATATAATTTACTAGTGTGTTTTTTGTAGTATTTGTGATGATACTTCGTAGTTATATGATAGTTTCTTAAAATGAAGTTACTTTATGTAGCATTGTTTGGTAGAGCATCATCCGCATTATTTTTCATTTTTTTTACTCATTTCTATAAATTTTATTAATTTTTTGCGAATTTTTATGGATTTAAAAAAGATTGGTCGAACCAAACTGATCCCGAATCAACATTTCATCCGGAGGATCATTGGATCCGATCTGATCCATATTGCATCGGTGGTCACCGATCCTGGGACCGATTTTGATCCTACAATCCTTGGCCTTAGATCCATAGAGTACAGCTCTAGCCACAACTCCAGTTCATATTCCAAGTGCAGGAGCTGGACCTAGCACTAAGAAGAGTGGTGCCAGACACTTAAGAGAGATGTACAACACAATACTGGTATGAGACCACCTGCAGAACAAGAAGTAAATTGAAGAGAAGAAATTGAGTATAAAACGAAGACATTTGATTTAGGATGACAACATCAAGATACCTTCCTCAAATGAATGATGATGAGGAAGAGTTTATTATTGCCACTCAACAACAAGACAATGGTTTAAGTGGAGGAGGTGAAGGTGGAGGATCAGGACATTTGGATGGCTCTAGTAGTGTACATAACTACATATTAATGGAATAGATGCATCAGATCTGGGTGAGAGACAACATTATAGTGGGAAGAGTCAAAAATAGGCTCAAATAGGATTCTTTGATGAGTGTGCTATAGCCCAATATCCAGAACCTCTCTCAGATTTGGAGTTTTGTTATCCAACATACGTCCACAATCAAACAATGCATATGATTTTAGCCAGATAGCCTATTCACTATTTTCATATAAATATGGGTTGCTCATGAGTCAACGAAGTCAATGGACCATTTAGGAGAATGAGAATAAAAAGTAAAATAAGAAAATATGAAGAATAATTTCGTCTACGGTGGTGAAAATGTATTGTACAATGTCTTTTATTTAATAGAATAATTATTAAATCGTTACTAGTATCCGAATCGGAATAGTCATTAAGTTAATGATGCCTAAGAAACTTATCTTAGTGATAACTTATAAAATCACAATTTTCTGACATTATCACATTTATTTACATTTTTCTAATTTTTATGCACTTTTTATAATTTTATGTTAAAAAAATTATAAAAAATGATCCTGACCGATTCCTATTCTAGAGAATCGGTCAAAATCGGACCGATCTGGATTGGATCGATACCCCATGATCCCGATTCCAATTCTGATTCCGATTTCAATCCTGCAATCCTTGATTATACATCGTCTACCATGCCATAGTGCAATTAGGCTACTTATTTTTTGTTGCCGGTATGAGATGAGTTCCCAAATTCAGACTATCTGGATCGACTTTGTTAATTTGAGAGCATCCCAACTCGACAATATCCACATGTTGTCAGTCCACCCACTTCGAGGGACCGTTTCTTGGATGTACTTTTGAAAGCGTATCAACTACTTGGCCTACTTGACTCGATTTTAGCACTTGGTAGTGTTGATATTATTGTTTGTTGCTAACTAGAGTTTGGCGCCCGGTTAGTTCCACATCACTTTCCAGAAGAAAGATTTTGCAAATTTCCTTTGGGATCCTGAAAATAGACACGCAGATGTAGTAAATAGGAATATTTGATAAGACCACTGGACCACTGGTAGAAGAATTTGTCTGCTGCCTGCTAAAAGAAGACTTCCTTTCCAGCCCTAAAGCCTGGAATTAAACTTCTCAATAACTGGGCTCTAGTCTTTATTCCTGGTTTTTTTAACAAATAAAGGGAGGCCCAAATAGGTGAATAGGAAAAGAGCCCATCCTGAAACCCAGAGCGTTAGCTAAATGACTGATCTCCACCTTACTCAGGTTAATCCCCACAAATCCAGTTTTGCCAAAATTGACTTTGAGCCCCGACATGCTTTGGAGGAGGAAGAGAAGGCCTCTCAAATTAGTGATCTTATCCAGCGGAGGAGAGCATGAGAATGTCATCAATAAATGGGACGTGAGAAATTGGCTAAGCATTCTGGCTGATGTGGATACCTTCAATCAACCCCCCCCCACACACACCGAGTGCAGAAGTTGGGATAGGAGAATGAACACAGGGGGATAGCAAATCATGCCGATGGATTCCCTTAAAAACCATAAAGAAGTCACCGGCTTCGCTGTTTATAAGAATGGAGAAGAAAAAAGTCTCAATGCAGCATTTAACCCACTCTATACATTTTTCATTGAAATTGAAGAGTTTAAGGGTAGATAGGAGATGGGGAAGCAAATGGAAGGGGCCGGGGGATGGGGAAGGCTAGATTGCCAAAGCTTCTCTCACCTCGCCGAGCCATTCTTGGCTGCTCAAGAAAGATTTCAACCCACGTATGGCTTTCCACCTTGGACTTGAGATATTGTGAAAAAAAGAAAAATAAGATTCCATAATAAAGCAGAAGGCCAAGAAATGGCTGTACAAGATAAGTAAAGGGCCATCTTCCCTTGATCATGTTCTTCAATTTTTGGAAAAGGGGATCATTAGCTCCAGTCCATCCAAAACAGCTCAAACACAAAGAGAAGAATTGGCACTTTTCTTGTGTTATTTTGATAATTAACTAGCTGATCAATGTTTATTGAAGACCAAAGCATGTATAACCAAAAATTAGTCTTACCTGATCATGCCCCAGTTTTAGAAGGTTTGTACCAAAGTTAATGGCAATGCTACCAAACAGATTGATGAATGCTCCAATAACCCACTCCCCCATTGATTATCAGCACCTAAAATGTCTCACGTGTAAAAGACCAAATTTCCTCCTTTGCGGCAGTGCATTACTGTAGAAGATGGAACGACCCGTGAAGCCCCCTTAGAAGATTGATAACATCCGCCATCCGTCATCTCTCCAAGTAAATTCAGTCATAATAGCAAATCCAAGCACCACCGCACCGTAAACCTGATTGGTGCAAGAAATACAAAGTTCATGAACCGTCTTCTACAAATAGAACCAATGATCAATGTAGCAGAATAAGTTACAAGTACACAAGAACCATTAATGAAGCTAGAGTAACTATACAAGAGCTTCTCAGCGAATTCAAACCTTAAAGAAAACGCTAAACCTGTCTCAAAAAGATCCAGCTAAAAGATCCTAATTTCCAACAAAACTGGAGAGAAGGGTGGACATCTAATCACGTGCAACACAGCTGATAGTGGACATCCTTGCCCCAGCATACGAGGCTATGGGGAGGGGGTGTCTTACCTTAGAACTCGTGAAAGGAATGGCTATAGATCTGGACGGTAAACAGAGCTGCACCCAATTGGATCACTAGACCAGACCAACGCGGAGAAAACACACAAATCCAGATCATCAAGAAAGCACCACCTGAGACCTCTCCTTAAGCGCCTCATTTGAAACAAAAAAATCACGGGAAATCGAAAAAAAAAAAAAGAACATGAATGAAAGGAACCAAACACGCAACCCTCGGTTCTCTGATGTGATGGGTAAATAATCCGCAATGCGGATTCTCACCAGAAAGGGACGCCGGAACAAATCAAGGGAGGCCGCGACGAAAATGTCCTGCAATAGACCGGACCTTTCTTCCGAAAAGTAAACAGAGGGAACAAACATGCAGAAAAGACACAGACAAAAAAAACAGACAAGACAAATAAATCCTACCACGCTAAACTTCTGGCTCTCCACCATTAATCAGATGGATAGAGGAAACAGCGAAGAGAATGGTAAGAGGAGATTTCGAAGCTGGAAGAAGAGGGTGAGCACAGAAATGGAGAAGAGAAATGGACGCAACAGAGAGAGAGGAAGGGAAAGGAAGCTCCAGACCCGGCAGGCAGGGACCCCTCTCTATCCTCAGTTTTATTTCTCTCTCCTCTTTATCGAGGTGTTCCCGTACGTCACGCGTCGGAGGGAGTACTTTTACGATGCACGCACATCTGATTACTTTTTTCCAAACGAGTCCGGTTAGTCGCGGCGAGGACTTTACCATAAAATACTGAAAGAGCTTCATCCGACCCGACCAATAGGGACCCACTGGTCGGTGACCCACACCAAGCCTGGCAACGTCAACGTTGGGGTGCTGGAAGAGACGGCCATTTCCCCCGCTCCCCGGATCTTAGACTTGCTTACGGGTATCTAATACATTTTTCTTGCACAGTATCTTTTGTATATTTTTATGAAAAATTTGTATATCAAAATAAATTTTGAGATGACTTAAAACATAATATTATCCTGTTTGATGATATATGAATTATGATGACAAAAGGAGTGTGCATCACGTATGATTACAAAGGCGGAAAATCACAAGACAAAAAAAGAATCTCACTTTTTTTTGTTAATTATCAAACACCCTTCGTAATAAAATCTGTTGCAAAAAACTCACCCCCATTAACTTGGGGATTAAGAAGACTGGGCTTACAATGCCGAAAATATAATGTGATTTTGCCTGCCCAATGTAACACATTATTACCGTTGTTTTTATTGCTGTCGTCGTCAAAAACAATTTCGAATAGTCGGTGGAGATTCTCAAATAAAATAGAAGAATCCCGTAAAATCACTTGGCTGTGTAAATTTATGCAGCAGATACTAACAAGACTTACATGTATCAAGATAGAAAGCAAGAACCGAAAAGTTCCCGTGTTCGCACGGAATATTAGCCAAAAATCATATTACTTTTGATGGTAAGATTCATAGCGATGAGCAAAAAGAATCAAGACTGAGTACATTATAATATACTGGTCAGAATGATGTTCCCAAAATCATATCCAACAAAGAAGCTGCAAAAACAGCGGCCGAAGGCCATTCCGTCGGTCATAAATAACAAGTTACCTCATTCCATAGTCTACATAGACAGGCTCGTACCGCCGGCGACTTCGCTGCACAGTGTGTGTTCCGATTCTGACCGAGCTGCTCAGCTGGACCGAACGTCGACCGAGAGGATGCACTCTCTTAGCACCTCGACAACCTCTCCCTGAAACCCCGACGAGCTGCTTCGTGCTGCAAACCTCGTTACAATGCTTCTCACGCTTCAACGGCGGCGATTAATTCCTCCTCGACGGCATCCGACGTAACAACCTCCTCCTCTGCTTCAGGATAGTAAGGTTCTGCTGCTTCCCCATCCCTTTTCTTCCCCGACTGCAGCAGTGCCTCCCTGAGCTTCACCATCAGCTCTTCCCGGGCACCCACATTCTCGCAGAAGTAGCGCTTGATGGCATCCTTGCCACGGAAACTCCGCCCATTCAGATTGTAATATGCACCACCGGCTTTGGCGATGAACTTGTGCTTGCATCCGAGTTCAATGATCTCCGAGTCACGGCAGATACCCTTGCCGAATTCAAGCTCGAACTGGGCAGTCTTGAATGGAGGGGCATGCTTGTTCTTTACGATCTTCACCAGTACTTGGCTTCCTAGTGTCTGCCAAATGACCAGATACAGAACATCTGTAATTGCAGCTGCAGCACTTAACTCTGACGCTGAATGTGATACTTTCATGGAAGAATGTCATGTCGAGCAGGAGACAAGTTTAACGAAATCCACTAGGAAAGACAAGTAATTATAAATCTAGACGTATGCATCCCGCAGAAGACATTTGAAGAGAGGACGGAATATAAGTGAAATGGGATTTTACAAATGAATCATGTTTATAAATAAAAATTACAATTTTTCCAAAATAATCCTGGAGTTTCAAGCTGAAACTTCGTAATATATGTGAGCCTCGAGGTAGTTTCTCCACTCGTCGTTTGGCCTTGGTGGATAATAAATTATTAATGGATTTTATTCTACCAAATGGTCCCTGTATTACAACCTAAGAAGCTTTTTCAGCTAATAATTGCTTTGACATTTTTTTCTACTCACACACACTCCAAAGCTTGTCATAATATCTTCACAATATCAACTCGAAATGAATAAAGAATTATATAGAAGAAAACACATCAGAACTTGACTTCTTACCTCTTCACCTTTCTTGACAAGGCCAATCCTTTTTATGTTCAAGCGAACGGATGCATAGAATTTCAAGGCATTACCACCTGAAGTAACTTCTGTAGGCCCCCCAAATCCTCCTCCGAATGTGCTCACTTTTGCTCTTACCTAGAATGAAAAAGAATAATGAAGTATTACGGCAAGTGAAGTCATTCTTGATACAGTGGAAGGTGGCACAAAGTTCTCTGGCCAAAAATAATAATAATATTACCCATCAAACTTACACCTAAGTAGAAAGGAAGATAATGGCACTGTTACATAATATTCAAGGTACTAGGCGACAGAGAAAAAGCCTGAGAATTTTCTGATGGAATTGCTTTTATGGATTCCCACACAAACCCACCGTCTTTAAATTGCATCCTAGTAATCCTACAGGTTGAACAGATTAGTCGTCAGTCAAAACAAGAATCCAGATGTTACCCTACCCATAAATCGGGGTGCAAACAAACCAAGCCAAGTAGTATGTTGTTCAAGCTTGGTTCATTTATTTTACATGAATTTGAGTTCGAGTTCGAGTTTTTATGAGTATGTTGAACCCTTGTTCAAGTTGGGTTAATTACTTAATCGAGTCGAGTACTAGCTCGAGTTCGAATAGCAATTCGACTCAAGTTCAATTCACATGCAAGTACAAAGTCAATACAAATTCGGCAATTCGCTCATAAAACTCAAAATCAATAAAAAGTTATTTGTGAAACTCCAACTTTAGCTAATTTGAAAAACTCAATCTTAGTTTAAACTCAAATAAAATTTTATTTCGAATTATTTAAAATATTTAAATGACAAATATATAACTATTAATACTCATAATTTAAATTTTTACATAAATATTCAATCAATCAAGTATTTAATCGAGCTACTCGCAAACTAATTGAGTCGAGTAGGAGTCGGTTCAAACTCAACTCATTTAGTGAATTGAGCTTTAATTTTCATTCAAACTTGTTTGTTTAACATAATAAACAAGCCAAATCGATTTTTTATCGGGCCAAGTTTCAGGTTGCGTGATGAGTGTATTGGTTCATCTACACTCCTACCCAAAACCAAAAGAATATTTCCAACGAGTTAGTCATGACATGTAAAAACATGAAAGACTATCCGGCAACTGAAGCTGACAAAATATATATGCAGCTAGCTATATAAGAAGTGCACAAGGCCGTCGTCCCTAAAAAGAATATATGCCACTGGACATATAAGAGTTTTTCTGTCACATCTTTGCATAAAGTGACAAGCCAAAAATGTGATTGAAATCTCTCTCTCTCTCTCTCCTGAGTAAAAGAAAAAAGGAATTGATCAAACATTTACTTTCTTAATTGCCTCTAGTAACCCTACATGACTAAGATAAGCCCTGTCACTAAGTATAAAACCTAGATTTTCTGACGTGGCAAGCATAAGCTTTTAGGTTCACACAAGCAAAAATATGATAAACTCAAGGTATTGTAAGACACTGACATAAACACCTGATAGGAATATCATAGCAATATACAGTTTTAATATTTTCATATTACAAACAAAGAAAAACTGGCAAGTATTTCGAAAACAACAATCCTTCTATGTCCATGGCAACTTAACATTCCCAAGAAATTGCTCTAGAGATAAATTAGAAAAAAGACAGTACCTGATTGATAAACACCAAAATAGCTTGGGACATAGACAGTGAATGACTCAATTTTCGGAGGGCCTGGCTCATCAGTCTTGCCTGAAGTGCTACATGCGCATCACCTATTTCACCATCGAGCTCTGTTTTAGGAACAAGAGCAGCCACCTACATCAAAATGAATAAAAAAAATCAACAAAGCTTTTAAAGTAAATCATAATATATTTTACTACAGTCTATTGCCTGAAAGCATGAGGAGTCATAACCCCTTTTGCAAGGAACACAAACAAAATCTCAGCGTGCGATTACTGAACAGCTTCAGGAAACATACCCTCCACGTAAACCATGTCCCATAACTGCATAATATGTTAATATGTTGTAAAAGGGCTGGTGTACTACTACAGCAATTTTGTCCCTTATTTACATTTTCAGGAACAAAACTGTCATGCCAAAAAGACACAAATTTTAAAAAATGTCATTAGTTCACATAGTATATGGCTCTATCTGAACGGTCATTGGCCCTTGAATCAATAGTTAAAGATCTTCTCAACCCCCCCGTCCCACCCAACAGCAACCACAGAATGGCTAAAAGACAATTCTCAGGCCATCTTATCTCTCTGAATGGCCTTCCATGAGTCAAGTTTGTGCCACTCAGGTGCAGTATAATGCAGTCTCTAAACCTAAGAGACGGCTATGCCTCAGAAGAAGACCTGCTATATCAACAGGATTACATACTAAATGAAGATGTGATCCATGTTTCACACATAGGAGCTGCAAGAGATCCATTGTAAATAATTCCTGGTAGAAAGAATCTTGACGCAATCAAGTACCAAATATCTATTAGCTCGAATAAACCAGCTTCTTGTTAGCAAGAACCTAGTTTTCTCCAACTTCACTAATTACTAAAAATGAAATAAGGCGAGAAGAAAGTTGTAACCCCTCCCCCCACCTTTTTATCTAGTGTCTTCCTTGTACTTTCTTTCTTCCTGAATGAATGAATTATGACCTAGCCACCTAGATCACCTCTCACCTTCCAAAAAGGTAAAAAAAAAAGTTGAACAAGCATCAGCAGATATATTTTCCCATGTGTCAATTAGAACAATAAAAGCAATTTATTGACGGCATCCAATTAGTATAAAGAAAAAACAGTCAGAAATGACCTGCTTGATTTGCCAAGTTTGCTACTAGACTAAAAAAAGAAGAAATGAGATGCTTCGCAGCTGGTGATTGGTCTTTAATAGATGCTACTGCTGATGGTGGTTCTGCCACAAATGAATCAACGGAATCAAGAGAGTTGCTTTGTAGGAATATATTTCAGTAGTGGTAAGAATTTTATTTTTACTTTTATTGTTCATATCATTGTTTAAAAAGGTGCCACCTTGAGATGTTGAGGCTTACACATAAAGACGAGATGTTTCACCACCTTGGTGAGACTTATGCGTTGACAAAACATGAGGCTTACACTACGTTGAAACCCAAAAAATCCCAAAAAATATATATATGCATGTTACAAGGAGGAGGGATGAGTGTGGCATGGATATCTCAATTGAGCCCCATTCAGTGGCCATCGTGGGTCTAATTCATGAAAGCTGCCTGCTATATCCATAGTACATAATGGACGGATTAAATGGGCCGGCAATGGTGTTAACCCATCCATAAGCCACCATTTGCATAGTCCACAATTATGTGATTAATGGGCTATATGTTAATAGGCCCACTTTGATCCTAACCCATTAGAAAATTAGCCCACCACCTCTTAGACCATCTTCACAGCCCATCATCCATATATTAATTGGGCTTTATTCTAATCCCAGAAATCTGGGTCCTTGAGCTGGACCTTGGTCGGGAATGAAAAAGCACCAGGAAGGTCAGGGAGCTTACCACGATCAGGACCGGGCTGAGGTAGAGAGAGACCAATCCCGAATAGAGCTCATCTCGTAGCAAACACCTTCCTCGGCAACTCCTAAAGAGGCAAGGATGACATTCGTGGAAGGTCCCGACTGTTGTGGGGCACTCTGAGTCCGGCTCAAACAAGGGTTGTTGTTTTCACGGATCTTCTAATAGCAGAGGGGCGAGGACCTGCTAAAGAGAAAGAAAGTTGTAAAAAGAAGAAAGGGAAGAATCGTGGGAAGGAACATAGTTGTCAAGGCGACAAGGCACCCAAGGCGTTGAAGGGTACCGATTCCGCTTAGGCGACAAGGCGGCCGCTTAGGCGTCGCCTAGGCGGTCAAGGCGGTATTCAAGGAAGGCCGAGTCGGGAGGTTGTTATATATAAAAAAAACATAAATATAATTATATTTGTTAATTTATAATTGAATATGAGTGTTTTATCAATGCACATAAGTAAATATGATGTGTGTGTGAAAGAGAAGAAAGTTAAATAAATATTTATAAAATTTAAATATATAACTCATTTATGATTATAAAATTTATATATGTGCAATAGTATAAGTGATGATAAAATATTGTTATAATATTATTAAATGGGGGGGCGCAGAGTAACCCCCCGAACACAAAAAAGTATGTAATAGTATAAGTGATAATACAATATATTAATATATTCAAACTATCAGTAAATAAGTGTCCCTTGTGAGGGGTATCAAGAGAGAAAAATTCATCAAAAACTTTTTTTAATGATGTAAAAATACCCAAGGCGCCTTGCTTGGGCGCCTAGGCTGGTGCCTTGGGCGCCTTTTTGGCCCCAGAGAAGGCGCCCTGGCAAGGCGCCCTAGGCGGGCGCCTTGACAACTATGGGAAGGAAGGAAGCCAATCCGGGCTATCGCATACCCCTCCGAATCCGTCTCGAAGTCGGATTTCCATCCAGAAGGTTTCCATTGACAGGAGGTCTTCGAGGCCTATATACCGATCAAACAATGCTAAACGGAGGGAATTGGAGAGAGAGAGGAAGGGGAAGATTACCGAAGCCGTCACCAACATCTTCTTCCACTGCCGTCTCTTCTATCCGGGCCGGCGAGAGCTTCCTAAGCCCCTGAAGCTTGACGTCTCCGCCCGATGTCGATCCAGCCAAGCTATCTTCTCCTTCCCACAGCACCGTCGAAGCCCGTCTATCCTTCCGGCAGCACCATTAGAGCCCGCTTACCTTTCCAGTTGTGTTGTTGGAGCCTGTTTTTCCTTCCAATCATGCTGTCAAGTCCTGTTTCTCCTTCCCGCGCTGTTGGCAGCACCGTCGGGAGAAAATTACCTTATATAGAGATCCTTTTTCCACTGTTTAGGCCCGGCTACAATCTTAGCGGGTGCCATCGACTTTGGAAGCCATCGTGGCTGTCACCAGCGAGGTCCGTGGGGCTACGTACCATCGTCGAGACCTCCAGCCTGATTCTTCCTTCCGGGTTCGCAGTCAGAACCTCCTCTTCCTTCCTGCGCCACCATCGGAGCCCCTTCTTCCTCCCCAAAGTACCGTTGAGGTCCCCGAAGAGCCGCAGAGTTGTTGCCACGATCTAGGCTTCCCATTGCCCTCAAGCGTCCAGACGAGCGGGTTCTGGTTTTCCCCTTGCAACTGGACGGTCGGGCCGGTCCCTCTCTCCTCAGCCGGTTCAGGTTAGCGATGGGGTCCACCCGACGAAGGGTGTCAAAAAAAATAAATAAATAAAACTCCAGGCAGGACAGCTAGCTGACGGGGGGGCCCACTCGACAATCAGCGGGCCAGCAGGTCCATTGGGCCCCAAAGAGCCTGTTCATGCGTTGCTTAGCAGAACAAAATCTTTTAAACACACGACCCATTGAAAATTTAAATGAAAACTCACTGATTTAATTAAACAAACCGAGGCGAGCATCAGGCCAACTTTAAGCCCACCCCATGGTCTCGGCATAATATAAAAGAATTGAAAATAATGGATAACCAAGGGGCCGGCTGTAAACCCACCCCTTGACCCTCAATTAAAAAATAAAATAAAGCAAACAACAAACAAAAAATTAAATAAAAATCTATTAAATTAATTTCACAAACTAAGGCGATCATCGGGTCGGCTTCAAGCCTGCCCCATGGTCTCAGCATAATCTAAAATAACTCTAAAATATGGATAACCAAGGGGCTGGCTATAAACCCACACCTTGACCCTTTTTAAGGTAGACATCAAAAGGTCAATTAAGAGACCCCAATGTCTAACCAGTCTATGACAGTGGGTGATTTGTTCACCAAATTATGAAGAAGTTTTGGGTGATCGACATATGAGCGATTTCTACATATGCCTGTGAAAGGCCGGGGTATGCTCAATCTCAAATTGATGGGATAAATTCCACAATGCTTATCAAAGGCCAAGTAAATGAAATCCAAACTCATGGGAATTATGACCTTCCTGCCTTCCCGTACATATTTGTAATTTGAACCAAGTAATGCAATGCCATGATCTGTGCACATGTGATGTTATGAAGGACGTGAACAGCTCTATGAACTTGAAGAAAAGCAAACTAAGCTAGAGGAATTAAAATCAATCACATAAATCAAAGTCTGGAAATCTAAATTAGTCTCCAAAAAGATCTACAATCTGTCCCCCGAACTCCCCGCAACATATTCCATAAAACATGCCAACAGATGGGTCCGAAGGAGAGACAATAGGGTGGTCACCATCTAGATTCCAATAGCTTGGCGCGCTCACATCCAAATGCTGTGTGTACCAACTACCAAGCATCTAATCCATGCCTACAGACCACCATGCTTGTACCTGCATACCCTCATGTAACAGGTCACCACCGAGCATAGCAGGACAGAGAACCTCCCCAAACAAACCATGACATATGCTTCAAAACCATGTTTTAATAGTCACCTTAAGGTTCATGTTGTTCATACCCCAAATCAAAACACTCTGAAAAAGAACAAATCCATAAACAGAAGCAGTAAAACATGGTGATGGGCTGGAAATCTGAGGGTCTAGAGCACTCCAAGGATGAATTGGATTTTAAAATACCACAAAGAAGAAGTTCAACAGAAGCCCGATTCAGACTTGGGGTGCGTCAAAATTTCCCCACTTGATTTTGAATCTCCAGGAGTACATTATGACTGGAAAAAAAAGAATCAAATTCATAACATGACAAACATATTAACCAAACTCAAGACAAATTCTTAACATATCATGGTCAATCCAAAGAAATCCACTCCCACCAGAACATACCAATTTAAACTAAACCCAAATCTAAAAAAAATCTCAAGCCAAATTTCAAACGAATTCAAACCAAAATTTAATGAAATTCTCCAGCATTCTAAGCCTTGAATAAACTCATCTTAAATCCTTAAAACAAATCCAAACCAAATCTGAACCCAAATCATGCCCTAACTAACTTAAATCAGATCTCAAATGGATTCAAAAAATAATATAATAATATAATAAAAGGCATCAAGTTCATCATCAGAATGACTCAATCTGAGACAAGATTTCAATTCAATTGAAAGCAAAACCAAACTCAAAAAATCATCAACTGACCAACTCAAAACAAATCTAACAACTCATAAACCTCAAATTGAACATTAATCAAGATTAATACAAATCTCAGTAAAAGAAACTCTAAGCTTGAAAGTTCAAATCTGAATGGAGATAACTCAAAAATCTCAAATTCCAAATCTGAAACTTGAACCAGAAAAGTCGAATTCCAAAAGAACAAAAGAAACTCAAATCAAAAATCCCAAAACTTGAAGCAAGAGAAACCTGGATCCTAAATGGCTAATTAAGAAGATCTTAAATCTTAAAGTCATTATCTTCAGAATTTAAAAATTGAAAATCCATAACTCAAAAAGAACAAAACTTTAAATGCCAAACATCTTCTGAAAGTAAATAAATTCCAAATCAAAACATTCTCAAACAAAACATGAACTCAATCAAATCAACAAACAGAACCTACATTAACCAAGAAAAACATGATAACATTAAACTCAACAAAGTAACAAACCCCAATCCTCAAACAGATCTCAACAAGGTTTAAGCCTTTTTTCAAACCAAAATCTGAAAACAGTCTTACACTACAAACTAAATCAAATCCTCACAAGAATTGGAACGAATCTCCCAAAAAACTTACACTAACTAAAATAAAATCAAAATTCAATCTAAATGCCATGAAGTTAAAAACAAAATCTTAATCAAGATAAAAAACAAAACTGATGTGGGACAAAAGGACTAGACCGGCGCCCTAAACAACCTAAACAAGCCAAAATAAAGACGAACCGGGCTCAAACCAGCCAAAATGGGCCCAAACCGACCTGAACCAGGCCGTACCGGGTCTGGAACAGTCCCAAACGACCTGAACCGGCCTGAACCGGTCCTGGACCCAGTCGAACCGGCTAGACCAGCTGGTTTGGGCTGCGAACCGGGCCGGGCGAGCCGCTGAGGCCGATCGCGTGCGGAACCCCCGCTGGGGGCCGTGGCGGGCGGGAGGGGGGGGGTCGCAGCCATGCGGTTTGACGCCGCGTACCCCCTCGGGTGGCTCCTGCTCCATCGCGAGCGGCCGCTCACGCTCGTGGCCACGATCTTGTCGTTGCTGTTCGGGGCGTGGTGGCATCTCCAGGCGAGTGAGAACCCGACAAAACAGAAGGGGAGAAGCGTCGTCTTTGCCTCGTGCCTTCGTCCGAATGCTGCAGCACGCAGGTGGAGCAGGGGAGCAGGGGCAAAGCAGGCGACGGCCTCATTGCCCCGGCGTCGTCCGACTGGCGCAGGCAGACGTGGCTTGAGCAAGGAGGGGCAGCGGCAGGAAGAAACGAGATCGCCGAAACCAGAATATCTATACGGTACCTTAGTCTCTTAATTTCCTCCGCCTATTACTATCCCTAACTTCTTAACTCCATATTAAACAAACTATCGATATCATATATGTTTTCTATCATTCTATTTTCTATTATAATTTTAATTAGATGGCCTTGTTAAGTTTGTTTCATATATTGTCAATTTTATTATGGAATCCATCCGAAAATTCATACATTATTGTCTAATAAAAGTTTATAACTTAATATTTTTATGACTATACATGTACAATTAACTCAAGATGTCATATCAATCTCCTCTCCATATTGTTCAAGATGAAGTTTAGGCCTACAGAAGAACCCTGTGTGTCTCCTTTTAATAATAGCTCACCCTCTATGTATTTCATTTTTAATTCTCTGTCAACTTATTTTGATGTTTAAGATGAGTTCTCTTGTCATTTTTTAAAAGATTACACAAGACATTTTATACTTAAACATATATTTTTATTGACATTTCCGAGATCTCTCCGAGATCTCTTTTCTTCTGTCTCCCCGAGTAAAAATCGAGATGCAAGATGACAATCCTTGCTTCTATATCCAAGCTAAACTCAAGGTAGCTCACCTCTTTTTAGGTGTGAAGAAGTCAGCCAAAGTACGTAACAAGCATAACCTCTCCTTTAGAATGAAGTGATCGAGCTGCACCTTCTAATCAAGGATTGCCGTCTCGGATCTTGGCTTCGTCTCGGAAGGGTGAAAGAAAAGATATTTCGTGAGATTTTCGAAAAAATCTCGAGAGATCAGATCTCGGATTTCATTTATGTAAGGTATACCTTACCCATGGATCGTCATCTCGCATCTAAATTTTATCTCATGGAGATTGAAGAAAAAAGATCTCGAAAAATCTCGAGAGATTAGATCTTGGAAATACCAATCAATGTGCATGTTTAAGTGTAAAATGTCATGTAAACTTTTGAAATAGGACAAGGGAACTCGTATTAAACATCAAAATAAGCTGTGAGAAATTTAAAAGCATAATATAGAGATGGTGAACTATTGTTAATAGGAAACATACAAAAGATCATATATCAGATCAAAGCTTCATCTTGAATAATATGAATAAGAGATTGATGACATCTTGGATTAATTTTACATATATAGTCATAAAAATATTAAGTTATAAAATTATATCAAACAATAATGTTTAGATAAATATTTAGATGGATTCCATAATAAAATTAGCAATATATGAAGCAAACTTAACAAGGCCATCTAACAAGTTAGGGATAGTAATAGGCGGAAAAGATCAAGGTACCAGAGGTACTACGTAGATCTTCTCGTTTCGGCGATCTCATTTCTTGGACGCATGAAGAGAAAGAGATTCTCGGGAGATCGCATTCCATGCTTCCAATCCAGCTACCTTGTTACGATATTGGAAGCGATTGAATTGGAAACCTCCTTCCATAAGTTTGAGGAAAGAAGTAAGGATATCATTAGCATTTATACCATGGCAAAAACAATGCTGGACTGATGTATTCATGAGCATTAATCAATGGTTAGAAAATGACAGAAAAAATCACATGGCATAAAACAAGATTAAGAAACATTCTTCAAAGCAAATTCTGCAAAAGAAACATACGCACAAGTAACCTAAAATAAAATCCTAGCTTACACTGTCTACAACGATAACATCAACAGAACCACTCCGGACCAGTGTGTCCACAAGACCAAGTGCTTGCTCTCCACAGTCTGGCTGTGAAAGTAGCAAGTTATCTGTTTTCACACCAATAGCTTCAGCCAAAGCAGGATCAAGGGCATGTTCAGCATCTATAAAAGCACAATAGCCTACATAAAGAAAATGGAATACTAAGTTATAACAGTTAACGATAATTTTTCAATGAATTCTCATAAAATTTCAATGAGCTCTTCAAAGTTTCCATAAATAAGCAAAAAAGATGGATGACGGGATTCAGTCACTTATATTGGCAGATTCACCTGTCCTGTACCAGGTCTTTGGACTTGATGTGCAGGGATCCACCAACTTAAGCTGGAAAACCAGGCACATATCAAGGGAGATTGCCAACTGGACCAAATACAGTCCCAACCAAAACTAGCTTGATCCTGGCAGGAGTCAGTCCCAACTTTCAAATCAGGCTCCCCCCTTGGATCAGATTGGCCATTGCTGATCCAGGGACCAAGATCAGCTGATACAGATCCTGATCCAGATCATCCAATGCTGACCCTGCTCCGGATCAGCCAATCTAGATGCATAGTGGATCAGGTCAGCAGGATCAGCCCGATCTGGCAGAGGATGGAACAAGAGTCAGCCAATCCTGGCAGACCTGGCTGTGACTCGGTCCGAGTCACATAAGAATGATTAATTTTTGGTTGACTCCAAGGCCCAAGCTAGGATCAGCCAACACAAGCTCATGATTGGCCATCCTGCTGATCTCAGCCATGCCAAGCAGGTTCAATTGGATTGGCCATCTCTGATCTGGATCAGCCAATCCCAGTCTGGAACCAACCAATCCTCGTTAATCCATCCCACTCCAGGATTGGCCATGCCCTATTGGACTGGATCAGCTGATGCCAATCCCCACATTCCCACTCCAGGACATACCCTATTGGACTGGACAGCTGATGCCAATGCAGACCTGAATTGACCGATCATGCAAATCATGAGGCCATTATGAACAGTCTGACAGTCCAGACCAGGAAACACCAGCCCTATGAACAGTCATCTGGTCTGGTTGATTCTGTGTAAATCAAATTAATGCTTAATGCTTTGAAGGTGATCCAGTCATCATGAACTAATTGGACTCTCACCAACAAGCTTCGAATAACACTCTTCTGCAAATTATGAACTTTTTACAATTGCGATGTGCCCAACCAATTATTTCCAGACTAGCATTTGTTGCTTCCTGAGAACAGAAAACATCACTTGTTAACAGATAATCCTCACTGCAGCTGTTTCCTATGACATAGGCTTTCTCTTGATTAAAATTATCTATAAGAAACAAAAAGTGTTCTAATGTAAAATTTTGGCAATACCAAAAGGCATGCCTTCTATACTCAACACTAGCCTTAATCCCAAATTATTTGGGGTTGGCCATATGAATTTTAGTTCTCTACTGGTGTCAGTTTTGAGTTATTTCTTCAGAAATATTTAAATCATCCAAATTTTATTGAATTACCCTTCTCCAAGTTACACATCCTTTTTTTTTGCTTCTACTATCTTGATATTTTTCACTTTTTTAACTGAACTATAAAGTTTCGTTAGCTCATGTTTATTATGTACAAAACATCATAATCTTCTTCATTGACTTTGTCTTTAACTGCCATTATTGCACTTTCTTAGAATATGTACCTTGTTCATGTTTATTATGTCCAAACCATCATAATCTTCCTTCTTTGACTTTGTACACAATTGCCATTATTTCACTTTCTTAGAATATGTTCGATGTGTATCTCATCTAATCAAGTATGTCCACATATTCATCTCAATATTCTCACTTCAGCAACACTTGTTTTGAAAGCATGTTTTTCTTTCTATGAGCCACAAAACAAAACAAAAAAATAATCAAACGGCATATGAAAACTGAAAAAGAAAATAATGAAACTGCATATGCAGTGCCATGCATATAAACCAGATATCACCAATAAGTACTCAGGCTGTATCAAGTGTTAATTACATCCTAAAGTTAGAATTAAACAATGTACTTCAAAAAGTGAGAGAAGCCACTACAAGAGGAAACATTGCGGATGTAATAAGCAGGCTCCATTTGGACAACACAATGGTGTCTAATATCTAGTATATTAATACGTATAAAAATTTCCATTCCATGTGAATGGGGAATAGTTACAGCATATGAATATTTCAAAATCACCTCCACTTTTTTGAGCTTCAGCAATGACATGAAGAGCAAGAGTTGTTTTGCCTGAGGCCTCGGGACCATATATCTCAACAACTCGTCCCTACAAATATCAAATGGGCATTTGATGGATCAAACACAAGATGTAGTATATAAAAACATGAGAAGAAAAGCTTTAATAGCTGGAATAGTATTAGATTAAGTATTAGACAAATTGAAATTCCAAAATAAGACATCTATGCCTAAATAACCATATCAGCCAAAATTACAGATGAAACAAGCACCCATAATATGCAAAACACAAGAACCCTAGTTCAAGCAGATGACAATTAAGGGCATACAACTATCAATAGTAAAGGTTGGTAAACTTACTAATTATGACTGTGGAGCTACAAATTCAGGATGGATAGGATAAGGTTCTGCACAATATATGGTTATTGATGTAACCTCAAATATAAACAATTTAAAATTTTGAAAATTCGTTTTTTTCTTGACTTGACTTGACTTAGCATTGACTACTAGGAAAATAGGTGATATTCCATAAAAGCAATAGCTAGGACAATGATATGTATAAACATATAGATTGAGGTTGTTAGGTTCTTTGTAAATTTATTTTGACCTCTCCCCATCGGACTTGCGAAATACCAATGTTAATTACATCGACCAACTATTCAAATACCCTTGATTATCCGCCATAGCAATCTATGAAATAAAAGACATACATCCACAAAAATAAACACACAGGAGCAATGGCTTCATGAATTTGATGAAATGCAAACACTTAATGTGTTTTAAGCTTGATTTAATTTAATTTGAGTTGATTTTACTTATCTGTTTTAAGCATTGGGTGGGATTTTGTTTTGAAATGTATTTCATTTGGATAGGATTTGATTTTGGTTTTGAATTTGTTTCAAATTAGTTTGAGTTGATCTTAATGATCTGTTTTAGATCTTAGTTAAGATGTATGTTATTTGGATTTGGCTTGATTTGATCAAAATTTTATTAAGACTTGATGTCATTTGGGACTTAATTTGAGTGAATTAACATCTGTCTGCCAATCTAATTTTTGACTTGATATCCTTTGATTTGAATAATTTGATCAGTTTGAATTCATTTTGGAGTTTGTTTTATTTTTGGTGAGAACACTTGTTTCAGTTTATGATTCTGGTTTTAATTGATATTGCTTAAAGTTTGTTTAGAGATTTGGCTTAAAGTTTTTATTAAGGCTTGGAATCTCATTTCTTCTTTTAGTTGAGAACTTGTTTAAGCTGTTTTGATTCTTCTTGACTTAAATGTGTTTTAAGGGATTTGATTTGGTGTCTTTTAATCTTAAGTTACCTTAAGGATTTGAGTTGTTTATTCCAAGGGAGGTGGGGTCGGGAGTCGGGACCGGGTCGGTTTGGCCCATGGATTACGGAATCGTCGGAATCGGACCGATTCCGACCGATTCCGGAATCGGATCGGTTGATTCCTGGCGGAAGGACCGATTCCGGGAAGAATTCCGCGGAATCGGTCTGAATCGCCTGGAATCGGTCGGAATCGATCCGATTCCGACCGATTCCATGTGGAATCGGTCGATCCGACCGATTCTTTGGAAGGCCGGTTTAACCCGGCCCGGTTCGATTCCGCAGAGCTGCCCTCGGTCGATCCCGCGGCGGAAGGAGAGGGCGCAGGCGATTCCGGCGCGATTCCGGCGCGATTCCGGCGATTCCGGTCTCGATTCCGTCGATCCACCGTCGATTCCGGCCGATTCCGTCGATCCAGGGTCGATTCCGGCCCGATTCCACCGGTTCCGGCGATTCCAGGGGCGATTCAGGCGATTCCGGCGATTCCAAGCCTGTTCTTCAAAGGATTCAGCCGATTCAAGCTCGGATCGGCATCGAATCAACCTCTTCTTCGATCTTTGTAAGGTTTTTGGTAAGATTTCTTCGCCAAAACTTCGTACGTCCATTCTTACGCGTTTCCGACGAGTTTGAGTGTCGTTAAACTTTACGATTTCTGTCCGAACAAGTCCGTTTAAGTTTTCAACTATCCGGATATGTCCATTTTGCACGGGAAAAATTCCGGATATCCCGTACGCCTATTTTTACACGTTTCCGACGACTCCGAGTAGAGTTAAACTCGGTGATTTGTGATCGAATAACTCCGCTCAAGTTGTTTGAACATCGATTGGATGTTCTTTGTACGGGAAAAATTTCGGATACCCCGTACGTTAATTTACGACCATTTCCGGCAAATACGTAACCCTTTAAACATACCGAATTGTGTGTTTCTTGGGTTGTCTGCTTCCCGAACAGCGTCTAAAACAATTTTTATGTTATCTAATCATTTTTAGTGCATTGTTTACAATTTTTGCAGATTTAAGCAATGGCCGATCAAGGTGACGCAGCACCAGCACGTGCTTCCGACGTGGGTTGGGAGCACGGGCATATGGTAGACCTAGTCAGGAAGAGGGTACAGTGCAAGTGGTGTGGGAAGGAGATGAACGGGGGGGTGTTCCGGCTTACGTCCCGGTCGTCCCGCAGTCCGATCCATTTGACCTTGATGGCATGGCATCGGCATTATTTTCATATGGAGTGGGTCCCGGACAGTATACAAGATTGAGCACGAGGGAGGAGAGTGAAGCGCAGCAGGGAGAGAAGGAAAACCCATATCTTTATCCTAGATATTGGTAGTAGAAGTAGATTGATATGATGTAATTTTTTTTTTGATGATGTATCAACTCTTTGATATTTGAATAAATGGAATTGGAATATGTACTTAACTTCAAGTCTTCAATTGGTGTTCATTAGTATTTGTATGATGTGTTCTTGTGGATATCATGCAATGGTTATTTTTTAAAATGTTTCTAACTCGTTTCCTATTTTTTTAGAATTTTTTCTGAATTTTTTGAATTTTTTTGACGAAAAAAAAATTAAAAAAAAAATGATTCCGGACCGATCCGGAATCGATTCCCTTCCCAGGTATACTGTCCCAACCGATTCCGATTCCGACTCCGATTCCGGAATCCAAACTTTGGCCCCAAACCGACCTGGGTCAGCTGGGGTCGCAACCCGAGTTGGGACGGGGTCGCCAAAAATAATAATAAAATATTAATTACGGGGTCGGGGTCTTGGGGTCGGGACCGGGTCGGTCGGCCCCAAAACCGACCGGGTCGGGACAAGGTCGCGACCCCGCATTCCATGGTTTATTCAATGTTTGGTATGCTAAAGAATTTATTTAGTTTGATTTAAATTTTGATTAGAATCTTGCTTGAGATTCTATTTAAAATTTAAGTTTGATTTGAATTAATTGATATGTTCTACTAGGCATGGATTTCGTTAAGAAATTTCAGTTGTCTATTCATTTGATTCTCCCTCTTTAAACCTGAAGTTTGGGATTTGTTCAGTTTGGCATTTGGTGTTTTCTCTCCTCAATATCTGTTATCTTTAATCACTCTTGCTTTAGAGGATGCCCTCAGATCCAAAACTGTTTTCAGGTTTCAGTTTAGAAACTGAACTTCGGGACTTATCTGAGACTTGAAACCATGGTTGTCAAGTTGGAGTTAGCTTAGGCTCTGTTTATGAACTTGGTTTTGGGTTTGTTATTCGAAGATCTTCAATCCCGGGTTAGGAATGTTGGTACCCTTTGTTTCAGTTTCAGGCTCAGATTAAGGTTGTTGCGTTCAGGGACTTTAGGATAGAAATTTTCAGATTATCAATTCGAAGATCTTCTGCATGCTTCTATTATTTACTGTTTGGTATTTTGAGCCACATTTATAGATTTGAATGCTTTTTTTACAGGCAGATTCAGAATTATAGTTTTTCGGGTTTTTTCATCTTTGACTTAGATTATCATGTTCAGATTTTTCAGTTTCTTTCATTTCAACCTTAGAAGACTTCTTGTTTCAGAAATTTTTAGCTCTTCTACTGAATTTTCTTTTGATGCCCGCAGCTCAGAAACCTCAAACTTTTCTCCTGTCCGAATCTGTCAATATTTGAGCTGTAATTTTCTTATTCCTCTGATTGCGCCTTGGCTGTAGTATTTGAATTAAAAAAGTTGTCAAAACTCCTCCGTTAATCAGCCTGTTTACCTTCCAGTCCTGGCATCTCACAGACCCATGCCTTATAAGTCTTATGGATTACTTTTTTTCTTTTTGTTTTTTGTTGTTTGCATTCCATCATGGTCAACGAGGCTATTGATTCTCCCTTCAATGCCAATGTGTGCACCGAACATGAATTTCTCATTATTTGCTCAATCCAAGACACACGGCTTTACAACTTAAATTACATGAAATCAGGCCCACTGCACATTGTGGAATTTGCCTCAATCATTTTAGGATAGAATATTCCCGGCCTTTCATAGGCATATGGGCATTCTTCCCACTGTTTTGTGAATTTCATTAGCATATGACTAGGCATGTCGGCATATTAATTATGCACAGCCTTGCAAAGGTTAATGAATATAGTAAGACATTGGAAACTTTTTGATAGACCTTTATATGCCTACCTTAAGGATGTAGGGGCGGGTACAAGACCGGCCCCCCAACTAGTCCATATTTTATTTTTATTTTAAGTTAAGCCGAGACATAGGGGCAGGCGTAAAGCTGACCCCTCAACTAGTCCCAATTGTTGAATTAAATTTGTAAATTTTTTATTTACTTTCGGTTAATTGTTTATTTTAAATTTTGATTATCAATTGAATCTTTTTGGAGCACTGTTCAGCACTGTTCCAGCCCGTTGGACCTCATTGATCTCGCAGCCCATTCTCATGAGAGCCCTTGGCTAGGCTTTGTCCAACCGGGGCTTCTCTCTTTTTTCTAGTTTTTTTTTCATCTGGTGGGCCCCATGTGAACTCAACCCGTGGGTGAAGTAAACCTCGGCCCCCGCTGTGACGCTGGATCGAGCCACTCAACCTCCGCGGCATCAGATGAAGATGACCAAACTCAAGATCAAAACCCAGCGGAGCTGAAGGCTACGAACGGGACCTGCTCGGTCCCCCCGATAGCACCGGTGGCAAACGAGGGTACCTGGAGGCCATGACGTTGGCAGACACACCTGCCACCTGCAGAAGCCCTTGGTGTCGAAAGGGGACATCGACAGCAGCTGCAAACAATGCAAACAACCTCGTTGGGATTGGGAGGGAGTGCCACCAGTGGAAGGAGACAGTATCAACAACGATAAAGGGACCCGTAGAGTCCCGCGAATGCTCTGTCAAGGGCAGCGACAGACTTTGGCGATGCTAGGCAAGGGTCACGGCGAAACAGGGGATGCACGTGACGAAAGTGGATGATGTGGAAGAGCCCCGGCGGCAAAGCGGAGGGGCTTCAATGAATTCAAGGGAGTACAGAAGGCTCCGACGGCGACTGTAGGGGTGGCAGATGGCACCTACAAAGGCAAGAGGCTATGCAAAAGGACTTGACAACATAGGTGGTCAGGGTAGACAATGAAGACGATGATAAGACAAGGTCAGGAAACAAAGAAGATGTCGACCCTTCCCTCACCCTCCATGCCTTCCTCTCTCTCTCTCTCTCTCCCCTCCTCCCATGCCACACCGTGGGGAGTGTTTAAGTAGGCCGCAAGGCCTTTCCTTCATCTGGAAGGACTCCCAACCCCAGCCAGATCATGCCTTGCTAATTTTCAGACCCATTGGGATCTTTACCATCTTCTGCCAATCCCTCTTGCCTTCTTTAAAGCTTTTGGAGGATTCCGGTGACCCCTTCCTTGATCGTAGGACATCCAAAAGGCCTCCATTGACCCGGCAATATGCAGACATGTCAAATATTCCTGATATGCTTCCTTTATTTTTTGAGATACCTATCTTGTAAAAGATATGACCGTCGGCTGCTCCGATTAGGATGTATCCTTGACATGACTACGATAGAATTATATTCCCCATAAATAGCAAGAGGATAATTACGATGCACAAGCATGCTGACCTGGCAGAGTAGGGATGACAATACATGGGCCAGAATTGGTATCCTAAAGAGCCTGCTTGGCACCTGGATTAAAGCCCTTCAACAATATGTTTATCAGATCAGCAAATTGGCCTTGAAGTAAATCTACCTTAAAACAAGCCCATTACACTCATAAAAATGGGCTAGGTAAATAGGCATTGATAATTGAATTGGGCTCAATTAATAGGTTAAATATGATGATTTATTAAACAAATCAAAAAAAGTTGGGTGCCAACAGTTATATATTTGTTCAGTAATATGCAAAATTTCACATGGAGAAAGAAATGACCACAGGAGCCCAAATATAACTTCCTCGAGAAGTCAAGTCGATATGATGGGGACATATTTTGATAATTTTAGGTTTTTCTTTTATTTGTGTCCCTACGAGGACAAGTCTGTAAATAGTAAGTCTTAGAGGGTTTTTTTTAATTAGGCATCTCCTCCCTCTTTAAAAGAGGACCCAATGTACATGAATAAACAGTGATTGAAGAATTTTTGGAAGAGGCCTTGGCCTGGTTCTCCCGAGCAGGGGCTCTGCCCCGGTCCTTCCACCCCCCCATGGCGATGTCTTTTTTTCTCTCCCACCCTCCGGATCTGGCAGGTGGCCAGTCTACCTCCCTCCTCATCCTCTGGCCTCCGTGCCATTCTTCTCATCTTCCCCTTCTCGGTTCGACGACAACAACGCGCTAGCCGGCGACCCCCGTCTTCCTCCTCAGCGGCCTCCTCCCTCGATGATGGCGGAGGGACCTTCCTCCCTTCGCGGATGCAGACGAAAGAAGAAGCAGAAGCGGGAGGAGAAGACGGTGAAGAGGGAAGAGGATCCGACAATCCCCGGATCCTCCTCCCCTGCGGCTCCCTCCCGGCGTCATCCCCGGCTCCACCTGCCTGCACGCAGCAACCGCCGGACGCCGCTGCCGTCCCCTTCTCCGTCGTCCGCGAGGGAGCCGGCCAGACAACGCCGCAACCATCTTCCCCCCTGCTCCACGCGGCCTCGGCTCGTCCGGACGGGGACGATTCCGACGACGCAGCCTCGGGGCCGTCCGGACAACGGCGACGTCGCGAACGCCGCCCGCCCTCGTTTTTGTCGAGGCCTGCGCCCTCGCGGGACTGCCGCGATGCAGCCACGGTGACAGCTCGCGACGGCCCTCGTGCAGCCACGCGACCACCCGGCCTCGCCCGCGCGGACGGCCACGACCCCCCTTCCCCTCTGTTCCGCATGCGAGCGCGCCCGCGCGGCGGCCGCGTGACCGCAATTCCCTGCGGCGGACCGCCCGGGCCAAACCCCGGTCCAGACTGGCCAACCAGCCGGTTCAACCGGGTCCAGACCCAGTTCACGCCGGGTCAGCCCGGGTCAGCGCCTGAACTGGCAGGTTCAGGCCGGTTCAAGGCAATTTGAGCCGGTTTAGACCGGTTCTAGCCGGTTCGACTCGGTTCGGGGTCGTTTCAGGCCTGTTTCGATCGGTTCGAGGCCGGCCTGCCTCATTTTGGGTTACTTTAGTTCTGTTTAGGGCAATTAGCGCCGGTTCATTTCGTTTTTGGTCCGTTTAGCCCGGTTTAGCCGGTTTGTCCCGCATCACAATACCAGTGACCCCTTCAACCACTTAGTCTTATTTATACCAGATTCTATGGACGCTAAAAAAGTGAGAAAAAATAAAGTCGACACAGAGAACAATTTAGTTTTCTAAAGCAGTCTTTGGCTGGCTGACGTGGAGATGGAAGGGCCCTCAATATGCATTATAGTTGAAAGTTGGAACTACCCAACATATCATATCATGGCACTCAAGACTCAGAGTGTCAACCACATAGTTCACCGGAAAGATCGAACAATTAACTAAGTATGTTTGGAGCAAAAACTTCTGCAAAAAGTATGGTACTTACAACAAAGCTTAAAATGATCCGGTTTAAAGATCAGAGTTTTATGCCTTACATGTAAAACTGGACAGAAAACCATGTACATGTAAGACCAGATAGAGAAGATAAGCACATTAGAAATAAATAAGAAAAAGCACAATTTTCCTGTATTCTAATGATTCATGTCAAAGTTAAGTGTAAACATAAATATCTGAAGTGCAAAAGGCAGTATTTATTCAAAGGTATATTACACCACAACTCAGTGATGACGCAAAGTTAACTTTACAAGTATAAGAGTGTAAAGCCAAAGAATACCTACAAAGATTTTGGGCAAAACAAAAATACAAAAGGCATCAATATTTAGTGTGGAGAGCAATATGATCCCTGCACCCTGTCTGATGGCAGATATTTTCCTTATGAGCTGTGAATTTAGCTTAATTAGGGATTCGAGGATTTTTAAATAAGGAACAACAAGTACCATTACAAGTTGGCTGACATCAGATGCAGATTTATGTTTGGTTTCACAACTTTCAAATTTCCACAAAATAAAAGCAGACAAAGCCACAAGGACCTCGACTCAAAATAACCAGCCAGGTTAAGTTGGCCAGCACAGTCAATTTATCCATATTTCCTTCAGCTGAACTGAATATAACTGGTAACAGTATTTGCACATTTTGTTCCTTAAAAGTTTGTCTAAAGTCATTTCAGCTACCTGGTAGCTTACATGACCTGAATTAAATTTTAATTTAACATGATAGTCAGGTCTTGATACTTTGTAACCAAGCATGAAAGAACAATCTTCTTATCTAATAGTGATCAACTCCAAGAGGCTTCATATGTCAAGGTGCTCACTTCAAAAGGAAAAAAGGGACTTGACTAGTAGATCCCTGATAATTGAGGTGCTAAAGAATGCAGAAAAGGCCATACAGGTCAAGCATGTCAAATTATGTGCATAAAGGTAAAAAGGAACCCACCTTAGGAAGACCACCGATTCCCAATGCTATATCCAAAGCAAAAGATCCAGTAGACACCACAGGAACCTCCCTCTGGATATGAGTGCGCCCAAGCCACATGATAGATCCTTTTCCAAATGTAGTTATAATTTGATCCAAAGCTTGATGAAGAGCCAGGTCTTTCTTTGACATAATCTCCTCCCCAGACCCAGAGTCAGTACCATCTGATTTACCTTTCTTCTTGCCTAGAGAAAGAAGCTGCCGGTTACTTTCATGCAAACCAGATATTTTCAGTTATAATACAAAAACAAACTCTTGGACTGCATAAAAATATTATTACTGTGATATATAAATGTAAAATATAACAAAAAAAACTATTGTAGATCACACAAATCTAAAGATCAGACAATCTGAACGGCACCTTAGAGTGGTAAAATAGGTAGAACGTACTAAAGGGCAAAAGCATAGACACAAATGTAGATTTGTAATGGGTATAGTAGTATATCATATAATAAGATTAATCTGAAGCAGATGGTATGCACATAGCTGGGAAGAGAAGCATTTAAACAACAAAAATAAATCAGTAAAACCAAATGTTCCACCAAGCACATTCAAGTCCAACATGTACCATGTACTGAGATAAGTAGCCAGTAAAGCTTTACATTGTTACAACATAAGCCGTTAACAAAGACCTTCATAATAATATAACAGAAAGTTCTTCTGAATTTACATACGAGATTACTATATGCTTGATTCTTTACATACCATTTCAAATTACCTGCATTTCACCAAGGAATTACCTGTCACTAGTAGTTGGATGGATACAAATAGAATCCTCGAAATTCCAACTTAAGTTTCATAAAGGAACTTTTATTTAATATCTCATTAGCGCAACCAAATTATCATAGCCAATCTTCTCAAAAAAGATCAGCCACCAAACACAGTCACACTTAATCCCTATCTCAAGCCTAGCTTATTGGTGGTGATTGGAGGAGGGGGGGGACTATATCTCCTCCACACCAGTCCCAAATATTCTCATCCAAACCAAGGTGCATAGTCATGCAAGAATAAGTCACATGCATAATATTGACACCATATGGATGATCAGTGGCATGTTAGCTACACGATGGTTTCTGCAAAGTTGGCTCAAGCTGAGTTCACTCAAAAGCAAAGATAAATTGTCAAATCCAACAAAAGAAAGAATGAAAAGTGAGCAAGAATTCTAGAATGTGAAACATTAATCAGATAACAAGAAATCACATGACGAAGACATACTACATAGAACTAGCCATCTCAGTTTCAAAACACTGATGAGACAGGATTTGCCAGACACAATTTAAGCAATAATATTTGGTTATATTATGATAACTAAAAGTCTCACAGCATGTCAAAGACTGACCCAGTAGGAGTTGAACTTATTCCATTTAAAGATAAACATAATCCAAAAAAAAGAACAACATATCATGTTAAGGTTTCAAATCTAAAAATTCAATGATTGTTAGTTTTAACATAAGAAGGGGCGCTTTCACATTGCTCACTTTATGGGATCCATAGATATGAACAGATTATATCTGTTAAGTTCACGTATGGCATACTTCACAGAATAAAATGTCACTTAGACATGAAATATCACATGGTTCACTTGATAAACATAATGGTGCAACAAATTCCTCTTTTTAATTCAACAATATAGCACATTACAGATGCAGGTATAAGTATATACATAAAGAAACTATAACGAGTAAGGGATGAAGTCATGTTAAAACTAAATGAATATACACACTGTAGTCCATGAACTTAATATGCATAACAATGGCATCCTTAAAGAGAATATACAAGTAATAAGATTATATACAACCCTAACCCTCTCCGAGTACCTGCGGAGAAGTTGCAGAGCTGGAGTATTGACCCTGATATTCCATTGTTGCAAATCTGTCACATTTTCAGATCAGTGAGGAATGGCTATAGACCAATATCATGGACTGAAGTAGTATATAACTGATAAAAACAAACAAGTAATCAGAATGATCCGTTGTGGTAGCTATGAGAAGATGGTGGTAATTTGCGTGCTTAATTTTCAGATAAACATATGTAATTACGATAGATTGTTGGGTCACCAGAGTGCCAAATGTTCACACCTCACGCTTTCTTCCTCTACTTAAACTTTCCCATATGAGATGTTGAAGTCTTTTTAAGTCCCACTTCCATGACTCCAACTAATATTTTTCCGAGAAAATCAATGGCACAATTCAATAAATTAATATTAAAAATGAAGCATATACAAGGAAAGGTGGGGAAAAGGGGAAAGAGTAAGAACAGAAGAGAAGGAACTGCCCAACCACTACCTCAGATGCCATATCCTAAGAGATCAGATATCTCGGATGCCATATCCAAGGGAATCAAATAGAAGGGCCTATATGAGTGAAAAGTTCTAGTGCACCCTCCACTTCATGAAGAAAGGTGATGCGTAATTTTCTGACAAAGCAGGTCCTAAACAAGATTCATTCAATACCATGAGCGTTCAACTGTATAAAAAAATGGCCACAAAATCATCTAACTCTGCTCCTGGTCCTTCACCCACTGAAGAAAATGAAAGAAAACATCCATGAAGCCATGTCCCCAAATGCATAACTAGAAGTAATGTGTGTGTGCTTATCTGAAACACGATCCAAGAAAAAGGACGACCCTCACAAATTGTAAAAAAAGGCATGGAATTGTCATCAGAGCGTATGCTATCACCGTCATGCACATGATCAGAACATTTCTCCCTAGCCGATGCTCCCGTCTAATCGAGAAGAACCAAACCCTCACATGTGAGAAGAAGACTCCATTCCGCAACAGGACTAGCAAGGCTATACGACACGAGTCCCCCATCCGCCCAAATGTGTCATCACCCGGCATAGGCAGAAAACATGGACAAGAAGACAAAAAGGGAGACTTTTTCTTTTCTTTTCGTCGTGCTGGGGATGAAGAAGGATACCCGTGCCGCAAGGAGTGCTCGCTTCAGATAACAGCTTCGGAGAAGTCCGGCCATCTTGCAGAAGCACCATTCACCTTGGACTGAGAAAGGCGCTAAAGAGAGGAGCAGGTGTGGCAAGGAACTGTTACATGCTTATGATGCGGAGTGTGTTCTGATGAGAGGGAAAGGGAGAATAGAGAGGGGGTCTCGTCTCGGGGATGAACCTGGTCCCGATGAGCAAGGTGTTTAGGGTTCTCGAAAGGTTTTCTGATCGATTTCCCTCCTTTTTCAACAGGAAAGAACGGCTTGCGTTGTCTGTCTGTCGGGTCAGGTCGGGTGTGTATGTGCAGACATATGAACACCTTTTCGGTTACACCAACTGAACGTTTTAAGTTTACTGTCAATTTTTGTTTTTTTTCTAAATTTGTTTTGGATAAAGTATAAATCATAGATATTTAGCTTGTATCAAATATTAAAAGTGGTTATATTACATTCAATGTTCTGATTAAATAAGCCATGTATAAATCACAACTTTTGGTAATTTTGTAATAAGATATATACGACCGTTGAGTGTAGGGAATGGTGAATTTTTTGCAAGCAAGGGGACAAAGATAATCGCCCGCTCTGATCCATGTAAAACTAAATTTTTAAAGATTTTTTAATAACTGGACTCTGAACTACCATCCTATGTCCCGTGTGGTCAGAATATCAAAATGAATATTATGTTGATTTTAATATTGATTTTTATAAAGAATGGAGCATCAATACATGTTTCAGATTTGATATTCCTGTCAAAACATTTCCTGATGATTTATGTCATTTCAAAATTAATTATAAAAAAGTAAATAATATACCGTCACTAAACGTAGCCTTAATCAAGTAACAAAAGAAATAGAACCATTTCAACTTGTTACATTATCCTTCTTGTGTTCTAAACAACTCTGGCCCAATTTGTATATTCAAATTGTTTAGATAGATGTCTCAGTTTGGTATTTTGATTTATCTTTATTATATCTCAATTGGTCTTGTGTTTTACCTTTTTATCTTACAGATGCATAACATGTCCGAATGTGATAATTGATCATATTTACTTAGAAATATGATTTTTAAAAAGCAATTAATTTAAGATTTTAGAATCTTATATTAAGTTAGATCATCAAACACAATATAGTTTTGCCAAACTTTTGAGTCCGAAAGCACTCAACCTAAGAGGGGACACCATTAAAATTCTGACAAATCGGAAGGTCGAACATTATCTTTAAAGATATATATACATATACCTTAAATTGGGCTCCGCTCAATTATCTATTATTTAAGTTGATGCTATGATTTTTTTTTCTTATGATATGATTATTTGTTTTCATCATTTTAAACAGTTGTTCACAATATTGCCGATACCCCCATGATTTTCTATATATTCTCAACATTGATCATATCACTATTCACAACATTCTCATGTATATGTATCTTCCCCCTCAATTATCCACAAATTACATGCCAATATTTTCATCTGGCTACTATTTTGATGAATTCATGTATATTAGAGTTTCGATTTATATTTATTAATGTTAGTATTGTATCTCGCCTACATATTATATACGTACGTATATATGTAGAGAGAGAGAGAGATGGCGTTCTATTAAAGAGATAACTTTACATTAAAAAATAATTTAATCTAATTTTGCCTGATGATAAATTATAAATCGGGCCGAGTTTGATCCATTGTACCGAATATTGGAAAATAATTAACAACACTAAAACAAAACTATCTCCCACTCACCCTCACACTTCCAAATGCTCCTCATGCATGGCACCCCTCCCACTCACCCCTGCACTCCCCCCTCCCTCCCCATGGCTCCTTTTGATAGATCTGCCCCCTCCTCTCCCTTGCTCCTCTTTCTCGCCGCTCCCCCGGCCCTTCGACTGTACCCCCTCTTTCATCTCCTATAGGTTGAAACCCTCTCCTTCCGAACCTTATCACCCCCTCCACCCTTGCTCCACCGAGCTGCCTAAACCCCTTAACTCCCCTTACTCCTCCAGAACCTATAGTGGTGACCCCTGCCCCAAACATTGCATCTCCCTTGTTGCTCACCTTCGACTGGAAACCTTCATCGTCAAGCTTGTTCTTGTTATTTTGAGGTATTTTTTGATCAGAGAGGTCTCTCTCCTTTAAAGTTCCACAGTGTCACTCTTATTCTAACATTCCACACATAATTGTGTTTTTAGGTGTTTTACCTATTTTTACTATGCTCGAGTCATGGAGCCTGACCTATTCATGTGGGTATTTTCGATGGATTTCTCTATTATCCCATGATGTTTTGCAGTTAAGTTATGTTTCATTATCTTACCATATCATTCTCATACTCATAGTCATGTTCTTTGTCCCTGAAATATTAGTATGGATGATATTGACATTTTTTTAGCGTGATGATCCGATATTATGATAGTTGTCAAACTTTTACGGTCAAGTCTCTATTTATGTTATTTGATCATTTAAATATTTTTATGAGTTATTTTATTTGTGATTATGTTTGAGTGTGTTGGATGTGATGATTTTCAACGGAACTTTAGATATATTTAATTTTGTCTTCTGTCTTTTTCTATAAGTATGTTATTGTAATATTTTGTTATGAATATCATTGTATCCTTTGTCCCCAAAAAAACAGTCGAACAAAATCTTAGAATAAATTCAAATCGGCAGTTGGACAATATATATATGTTGTTTTGGCTATGGGTGAAGAGTAAACAGACAAAAAAATAGGTAGAATAAGATCCAGGGTAATGTCCGTGGGATTTTTTTTGGGAAAATTAATTACAGACCCAGTTAAGAAAATCACTTTAATAGAAAACCCATTCATCAAATACCTTTAACAAAATACCCAATATTTATAATTCTTTTAATAAAAGACCCAATTCATCAAACCTCCATCGATGGCATTCCCGAATCCCGCTTTTGCCCCTCTTAAAGCATACATGGGAATCACATATATGGGAACCATGCAGGTATCATCCTCTGTGTAACATATATCAAAATCTGGTCTTCAATTTCAAACATACAATATCCGTCTAACATGGTGATTGAAAAATGAACAAATTGTTAATTTCTAATCGTTGTTAACAACGCCTCAATGTCTCTGCAAATCAATTTTAAACATACAATGTCTGTTTTGTCACGGCGTAAATTCAAATGGGCAAAACTAGTCAATTTCTAACTTATTTAACTGGTTCTTCTTTTTTTTCTAAGATCTTTAATTTCAAACATACAGAGATGAGTGATTTGAAATGTCACCCGAACATACAATTTGAAATGGACAAATATTTCTTTAATTTCAAGCATACAGTGCCTGAACCATCACGGCATGATTTGAAATGGGCAAAAAAGTCACTTTTTACCTTACTTAACGGTGGCCTAACACTACCATCAACAATTGGGGCGGAAGTTTTAAAATTTTTCAGAATAGGGCCTTCTGTTAAAACTACTAGTCAAATCACGTGCTTCGCACGTGTACGAGCGATATATTGTTTAGCAAATAGATACAAAATTTTAAAATAATTTAGATATGTTGCATTTGTATAAATATTTTTTACATTAATATTCAATGTAAAATAGGTAAATATGCCTATTGAATATGACAACTCTCAATAAAATGGAGATGACGGGGGATAGTAGTGAAATAAGAGTAGGAGGAATATAGTACACAGATCTTCTCTTGTCGAAAAATAGAAAAACTTTTAAATTGTCCTTTTCTAGCATGACTCTTATTTTGCACTTTTCCATTCATGATCATGTGGCTATCTCCTGACATGAAAGATAAACATAGTCAAAGGCACTTTATCACCATCCATCTTTAGTTATTGTTAAATTATTGGAGAATTTCGTATATAACCCTTCATCGAGGTGCATCTATTTTGAGTTTCACCATAAGATGAAGATGTAGCTCATGTTTGAGCAGCAACAAATATCATTGCTCGCTCATATTACTATATTATTAAATATCGAAACTCCTTGATAAATTATATTGTTCTCTTAGAAATTTTGTAAACAATGTGAATTAGATCTCATATTTGACTATTAAATAATTAGAATTCGGGATTAAATTTGATTAGTTTTAAATCTTAGTTAGTTTCATGTCAAAATTTGGGATTTTGGGGATTTCAACTTTGGATTTGAAGGTGATTCAGTATATTTAAGATTGCGTAAAATGTGTGGGATTGTCTGTCATGTTCCTTCCACTTAATAGTGCAACCTTAGATCGCTCAATTTCACTCAGTATTTGCACGTGGTTGATTCTCATTTTGATGGAATTTGGCATAGACCAAGGACAAAAGGGGGGCGTGATTTTCTCCTTTGATTATTATGAAGTGTGGTATGGTGAGCTACTTCTTAAAGATTAATTCTAAAATTTTAAAGTCTGATCTTCTAGAGTCAATTAGTCAATTGGAAAAGGAATCAGGTAAATCCTATATCTGCCCCTATGTAAAAATCACAAAAATGTATAAATTGTCATAACTAAACTATAAAAATTAGTAGAATAACAACAGTGATAAAAAATATGAATATGCAAATAATAAATAAACAAAAAATCAATGACTAAAAGAATTTAACAACACAAGCAAAACGTGTAGCTAACCCAATTATTTGGACACATAATAGATAGTCAACAAACATAAAAAAATTATTTTTATCTTGAGAGCATATGGGAATTCTTTTCCGTATTTGATGAGAGCACTAACACAAACTACCTTTATTTATTTGATGTTATAGATTTCAATTATATGAACTTGGTTCATATTTTGTTACTAACTAACTTGTCTAGAAATTGTGTTGTAACCGGGTGTAATGGCCTTGAACTACCTGGGATCATATTAGTTCCACCATAGTATTTTTTTTTCATTTTGTTGTTAGGTTTTTGGCTGTTAAACCCCAAAGTAGAATTAAATTTTTTTTATTTTCCTAAAATAGAGATTGTACCACATCACTAAAAAAATAAAATAAGGCATATGCAAATAAAATGGTGGAAGTTCCCTGTATCACAGAAAGCCAAATTTATCCATAAGAAATACATTAATCTACGAAAAGCAAAATTTTAGCTCTATATGATGTAGCGAACAAGATAGCAAAGATTAATCAGTGTAAAATATCAGAACTCAAAATCTGCAAAAATTCAGTATTTAGAAAAAATTGGAAAAAAACACAAAAATAAAAATTCACAAAATTTGTAAATTCTAAATAAAATTTTAGAAATATCAAAATTTACGAAATCTTGAGATCTAGCAACTACAAAAAAAGTTATCATAAATCAGTGAAAAATTTTCATAACTTCAAGAAAGTCGGGCATCTAAGAGGTCACATATCATACTTCTATAAAATTAGAAATCTTGATACTTAGAATCCAAATACTTACTTGGACCTTCTCTATCCATCAACGTCTATAACATTGGTGGTGGTAAAAAAATTGAGCTATTTGACTTAAGTATACCATGATTCATTTGAAGGAACAAGAACATGATTATAATTACTTATTCATGTTTATATTTAAGAAGTAAATATAACATTTATAATCTAACTTATTTTTAAAATATATCTATTATACGTATATATATCATAGGGTGGTCATGTCTGATGTTCCCTAGGGATTTTCTTTTGGTAAATTCTTGGTGCTGAGTTTTTCAAATCATGTGACAACAAACCGTGCCGCTAGATGTGGCCATTCATTACAACATGATTGTCTTCGCTTTTTTTGGCATACTATCTTTGTAATATCAGCCTAATTTTATTTTCTCATTGGTTTTTAAGATTATTGTTCCTATCCTCGAAATTATCACTCTTTATATTCACAGATTTAGAAGCATGGTTGCATTCTTCCGTTATTCTACTGTTGATATCTTGTTCATTTAGTTACCACCATTTGTTTTGTAATTCACTTGCCCATCTCAGCAAGAGTGGTTTGAAAGGGAGTTAGAAGTGGTACATTCAGTCATTTTTCTTCGTTGTCTCCTTCAATTTAACATGTTAAAATTTCTTCTATAGCTATGAATTAAGCCAACTATCTGTGTCATCTTTAAATTTTTACCATGAGCATGTCTATAACGGTATGGTGCTTTATTTCACAAGTATAAGTAAAGTGTAACTTCTTTATAGAGAGGTGCTTGACGTGCTTCACGGCATTGAGCAAAAGATCATTGGTTGTGTGCATGAACTATCAAAAGCAAGTCTTTGTGACATCATTATGGAACTTAAGGGTTTGTTGATCATATTTCTCTAAGGGGAAGACATAGACATGAGTTTGATGTTTGTTACGAAAAAAATGTATTGCAAATTTGTCTTTATAAGGTAAAAAAGTTAATGATATATATCATCTCTTTAAGTATTTTCATAGTGTAGTCAACTTTGTTAAGTGTTCATTCTTTTCAATGAAGTACATGTAACTCAAATATTACTATTAGTTTAAAAATAGACACGCCACTTTTTCAAAATATTTGCTAAAAGTGACAAATTGAAAAAGAAGAAGCAGCATCTTTTCTTCCTTCAAACGGATGCATGTTGCTTCTATTTTTCTTCTTTGGTGCACTTTTTTGTTTAAACTATAAACTTTTATTCAATGTAATATGTTTATGAGTGACAAGTGTTGTGTATTTTAGACTTAAATGCTATTGAAACAAAATTTTAATCTCTTTTATACTATAAAGTATCACTCAAACTTTTTATAATATAAAAATTTACATAGTTTAAATAATATATTTTATTTTATTTTGAAGACAATATTTTAGATAGTTTGTGGATTTCATGATTTTTTATTTAAATATATTAGTTTAGTTTGAATTAGAAAGCACTTAGAGGTTTTTTAATGGTTACTCGTTAGTATATAAAAATGTCATAAGAATATATGTGAAACTTGAAAATTTAGTGAAAGGTGCATAAATAACTACTTTGATGACTTAGTTCAGATTATGTCGTGTTATAGTATTTTGACATCATAAAAAACTCATAATATGAGAATCCAAAGATGTGAAACTATCGAAAAAATTGTGAATTTCCTAAATACGCAACAAAGTTTTCTCATTTATTTGACTCTCTCCACTCCCAACATCTTCAATGAAATGAGAGAGAGAGAGAGAGAGAGAGAGAGAATTGCTCAAATGATAACATTTTGTATTACAAACCAAACATGTATATTTGCATGAAGTGAAATGGTATAAGTCAAACTTGCCTTGGTCATTTTAATAGAGATCATAGCTAATGTTGTGTAGCTCAGTAGAAAGTATCTAACTCCTATTTCAGTAAATAAAAAAATGATTGACTAAATAGATTGAAAATCAAAAAATTTGCAAAGTAGAAAATTATAATTAAAAAAAATTATAAAAATATATAATATGGAAACATCATAAATTCGAAAGTTATAAAATCTAAAAAATTTGAAAGCATAGGGATTCAAAATCTGAAAAGGTCTGAAAATTTGAAAATCTGAAAAATTGGAAATATGAAATTTGAAAATATTGGAACTATAAAAACTGATTAAACACCTAAAAATTCAAAAATTCCTGAGGTTTGAAATTCTTAAACTATAAAAATAACATCCGAAAGATACAAATATGAAATCTTGACAGTTTAAAAATTGTGAAATAAATAATTTTAATCTAACCCAACCTTTTATGTTGATTTTATTGTATTTTATATAAAATAAATACCACAAACAAATTCCATAATGGGGTGTTTGGTTGCATGATAAATTGGGTTTTTTTTACAATTTTATATTTTTGTAATGACATCTCTTACAAGAGGTGGTTGGCAACCATTACACTTTTATGTTTTTAAAGAGTTTTCCTTCTTGAACAAAAAAAAAGAAGGTTCTACCTTTTTTATCTTGTGCTCCCCCACCTTGTTTAGTCATATATGATATCCACTATTTTTTGTTATCATATCTTCCCAACATGATAATTATATTTTATTGATTAACTTACACTTTATTTTAATACAACTTTTTTATCATGAAAGTGTACAAAAAATTATCATACAACCAAACACCATGTGAGATATAAGAATACACGCCAAACAAATCGAACCCTTTTTCATTTATTTAAAATTTTATAACAGCGTAAAGTAGTTTATAACTTTTAAAATAAAGCTACACAAATAGAAAATCAAGTCCAAACACTTTATGAATACATATAACTAAGTTGCTTTCAAATTTTCATGTCGCCCGGGAATCAATTAGTAAATATTTTGTAATTTATCATTACTCTATCCTAAAATTACTTGATTGTTGTTGATTTCACATTTATAAAAAATATCCCAATGCCAGATTATATTGTTGAATCTTGTTTGACAACAATAAGTACCAAGCAATATATAGTTTTATCAATAAAATTATCATTTTTAGATGTTTTCATTTTTTAATTTTATTTAATTTTCTAGTAAATATAAATTTAAATATTTTAATTTTATATCATACTTTAATAATGATATAGCATTTATATTTACACAAAATACAATTATAATACTAATTAATAAAATAATAGAATGCAATGTTAGTTTTATTTTAAAAAAAGATAATATAAACTAATAAAGATGAGGTGCTGACAATTGTTATACAACAATGTTTGTAAAAAGAGTGATTAACATTGTATTTCTTACGCACTTAAAATGAGACCGTTTAAAGAAAAACAATGAAGTCACGGGGGTAGTGGATTTTAATCATTGATATACCTATTATTAAGAAAAAGTTACGTTATAAATTGAAGCTTCGTTCTAATTTTGATTTTTGTATCGAAATCAAATTATTTGATTTATGAAAATATATTTTACATTAATCTATATAAAAATAGATTAATAAATATCATATTACTATTACATCTAATATAGTATTTTTTATATTTACTTTTTTTGTATTATCCATATAACAAAATTTAAACAACTTATATATTTATTTATTACAAACCTAAGATACTATTAGCACATCATGAGTCCACGATAAATGTATTACTATTACATCTAATCTAGTATGTTTAATGATAGTATTAATAGATCACTGAGTCCATGGTAAATGTGTTACTATTACACCTGATATAGCATCTTTAATATTTACTTTTATTTTATATCCTTTATATAACAAAATTTTAACTACTTGTGTATTTATTTATCACAAATCTAAGATACTATGAACGGACCACGAGTCTACGGTAAATATAGACAATGAAAAACTATTTACCTAATGTATAATAAAAAGGTATACATCAATCAATTGAATGGTAAATCAAAACTATGAGTCAAGAATGTATCTAGACAACAAGTGAGACTATATGTTTGAGACTATATGTTTGAGACTATATGCTTGTCGACAAAACAAGAACTCACATTTCTAATAGATAATAGATTTTGACATAGGGTCTCATGTTAAAGCGGTTCATGAGAGTTGGGTCTCCCGTTAAATTCCTCTTCTTCTTTTTTACCACAGATAGTTCTGTTATTGTTTTCAGTAATTTTCTTGTTAACCGTCGGCCGTTTGATAACCGGCGGCGGCGGAGTGCAGTAACAAACCGGGGCTTGCCGAACGAAGCTCCACCAGATGGAGTCGCCGGATGCCTTCCGAGTCCGAGTATGACTCCTCTTCCGAGTTTGGAGGAGATCCGTAGATATGCTCGCCATATACGTTCTTCCCCAACCTCGTCTTCGCGAGTGCCACGCTGATCTGTTGTGATTAACCACCGCCACCGGGGCGCCGCCGCCGCTTCTCCCCCACCCTCCCCCTGCGTTTTTCATTAATTCTCACGTCCTCTCCGGCTGCCGGCTGCGATGGCGACGAATCCTTCCTCGACGTCGACCCTGCAGGATACCAATTCGAAGAAGGCGATCGACGACTGGCTCCCCATCACGTCGTCCAGGAACGCCAAGTGGTGGTACTCGGCCTTCCACAATGTCACCGCCATGGTGGGCGCCGCCGTCCTCAGCATGCCCTTCGCCATGTCGGAGCTGGGATGGGGGCCGGGGATCGCCGTGCTGGTGCTGTCGTGGATCATCACCCTGTACACGCTGTGGCAGATGGTGGAGATGCACGAGATGGTGCCGGGGAAGCGGTTCGACCGCTACCACGAGCTGGGGCAGCACGCCTTCGGCGACAAGCTGGGCCTGTGGATCGTCGTCCCGCAGCAGCTGGTGGTGGAGGTGGGCGTCAACATCGTCTACATGGTCACCGGCGGCAAGTCCCTGAAGAAGTTCCACGACTCGGTGTGCCCGAGCTGCAAGGACATCAGGACCACCTACTTCATCATGATCTTCGCCTCCGTCCACTTCGTCCTCTCCCAGCTCCCCAACTTCAACTCCATCTCCGGCGTCTCCCTGGCCGCCGCCGTCATGTCGCTCAGCTACTCCACCATCGCCTGGGCGGCCTCCGTCCACAGGGGCAGGCTGCCCGACGTCGACTACGGCTACCGGGGGCACAGCCCGGCGGGGAAGGTCTTTGGCTTCTTCTCGGCCCTGGGAGACGTGGCCTTCGCCTACGCCGGCCACAACGTGGTTCTGGAGATCCAGGCCACCATCCCCTCCACCCCGGAGGTGCCGTCGAAGAAGCCCATGTGGAAGGGGGTCGTCGTCGCCTACATTGTCGTCGCCCTCTGCTACTTCCCCGTCGCTCTGGTCTGCTACTGGGCCTACGGCAACTCCGTCGACGACAACATCCTGCTCACCCTCGCCAAGCCCCGCTGGCTCATCGCCGCCGCTAACATGATGGTCGTCGTCCATGTTATCGGCAGCTACCAGGTGATTATATCTATCTATACATATATGTATAATATATAATCTTTATACGTATTCTTACTTTCAACGTACGATCTCTGATTATGATCTCTCCACCCACGATACGTGCCGCGCGCGCGCGCAGGTCTACGCCATGCCCGTCTTCGACATGATGGAAACGGTCTTGGTGAAGAAGTTCCGTCTCCCGCCCTGTCTCACTCTTCGTCTGATCGCCCGAAGCGTTTACGTTGGTACGTGTATTATTCAAGCTTCTGATATGAGAGAGAGAGAAAAAGAGACAATTAATTACCACTCGATTCGTACTATATAATTATCTTTTATATCAATCTTCCTTAATTAATTATTTCATCTACAGCGTTCACCATGTTCATCGCCATAACGTTCCCTTTCTTCGGCGGGCTGCTCGGCTTCTTCGGAGGGTTCGTGTTGGCCCCCACCTCCTACTTCGTAAGTGCCTCGAAAATGCTCTTTTATACCTTGTGTGTACTAATTATTCATATTTGTGTCTAGAATCTTAGTTTAGCGTTTATAATTCGACTATTTCCTCTTGAACATGCATGTATAGCTGCCTTGCATCATGTGGTTGGCCGTCTACAAGCCGAGGCGGTTCAGCTTGTCATGGATTACAAACTGGGTAAGAGTCTATTCGATTGAGCGGATCGGGCATCTCCCTGCGTTTATGTTCAAAGAAATATTTATGGTTATTTATATATATTTTTTGAATTTTCTTTTGCTGGTCGTTGCATCTTACCATACCACAGGTTTGTATCATACTTGGTCTTCTTCTGATGACGTTTGCCCCAATTGGCGCGCTCCGGTCGATCATCCTCCAGGCCAGCACGTACAAGTTCTTCTCCTGATCACAGATTGTATGATCTAGCTAGCTAGTTAGGTTTCCAGTGCTCTCAGAATATTATTCTAGATTTGTTGCAGTAATGGTGAAACGATCAGTTGACGGTTGTTGTCTAGTTCGATGGGTAGAAATTCTTTACCAAGTTGTTTTTATTCTCAAACTACGATGATTTTATATGCTGTGATTTGCTGGTGATCGATTTTGTTAATCGTTAGCAAACACAGGTCTTTCAATAAAACAAATTTATGTATGGATGCCGGTATAGATTCTTTTAGATGCATGTGTGCGCTAAATTTTGACCCATCGTTAAACATACAGCTAATTAGAGATTAAATATTTCGCTGCTAATTTAGCCTGTCATTTGTCGCTGAATCCACCGTCCATGTAAATGAAGGGCCGCCGCTGGTAAGCAGACATCAATTTTCCAAGGATTTTAACGACGGTGAGTTTCATCAGTCAAAATTAATTACACACCATATCAATTTTTATATTAATATTTTTACGTAGCAATTTCAATATATGTGTTCACTTTTATTATAATTAATGTGATGCAAAATAAATTTCAATAGTCAAACACGCATGATGATCCATATTACTATAATTTCAAATTTAAACAATGATATTGAGATACGAAACAGGTCATAAAAATGTCTTTCTAAATGTTAGCTTATAGTTATACTGATATATAATCTTTCCAAACAAATTACATAAATATAATTTTATAAAATGCTAATAACATATAGCAACGAGTAGTCCTCTCTTTGTTTTTAATTCATTATAGGAAACTGCCGTCACCAATTAACTTAAAGCCATCACTAATGTTTAACGGTGACGGCAGACAAGTCTTCACTATCTCGTCACAAATAAGTCTGTTGTCAATAATATTGATGATGATTTATATAGGTGGCGGTCCAAAGCTGTCGCCAAAAAGTTTATTGGCATCAGTTTAATACCATTGTCAGAAACTATATTAGTGATGGCTACAAGACGTATCCAATAATTTTATTGGTGACGGCTTTAAGCCATCACCGGTACCCTTATAAGCGACATTGTCAATGACATTAGAAACGACGGTTAAAGCCATCACCAATGATCTTATAAGCAACGACTTAGTCCAGCCGTCGCCAAAGCTGACATTTTATCATCCAAGTTGCCGCACGAGTGATAAAATGCCTGCTTTTGTAATGACAATGTATAAAAGTTGTCGCCAAAGACATTATTGGCGATGACTTAAGCAGCCATCGCCAATAATTTTTTAATGTAAAAAAGAATGTGTTCCATTTGTTAGCTGGATCCAGGCATGATTACGACCATATGAATATATATTTGTTGGTGATTATCATCAACCCATACACGTTTCACATACATGTTTTATTTTGAAATCCTTTCACATACATGTTTCATTTGGACATTTACATTCACATATGCATTGTAACGAACACATTCACAATCCACAGCACAAACATATACATTGTACGATTCACAAACACGTTCACATACATGGGCTAATGAACACATTCTACAACACAAACATATACCAAACCACAAATCACATATATAAAATCATTTACAATGTATTTTGGATATAAAAGTACAAAATATATTGTAGTAGAGGAAGTGTACAATCAATCATTATTCTCAAAATATCTTTTCTCATCATCATCCTTGTACTCTTCGTCGTCTTTGCCTTCGTTGTCGTCTTGATGAGGTTGTGTTGGAGGATGCCCCGATGTGGATGGTATATTGAATGCCAGAAGTCTTTGACTAATATTTTCATACATTTGAGTCAGGCGTTGGACATTTTCTTGGAATGACCTTTGTTGATCATCCAACTATTGTCTCAAAGAAGAAATCTCAGATTGACATCAGACGTTAATTTGAGATTGCTTCTCCACTTAATCCCTAAGCTCTCGGACTTCTTGGGTCGTGGAGGAAGAAGTATCTCCACTAGACCCATCATACCAGGTGTTGTGAGTTTGACCTCACCCACCACATTGAATTCGTCCCGATTTATCTCTATCGAAGAAGGATACAAAAGCCTACTCCAGAATGAGTGGTTGGGATGCCCGAGCATTCGATTTCTCTGATGTTGGGGGATTCATCAATTATTGAATATTTTTCTACAACAGCATTTTGTGTTAAAATATCTAAGTTTTAAATGAAAAAATTTAGATAACTCAAATTGGTATCAGTATATACCATCATTTGACGACTTTGGTCATTATCCCAGATGACCGCTCCATCCAACTCTTCATATGTTTGAGTCATGTGGAATATCTCGAGATGAGTAGGGGGATATCCTTCTTTTTGTACTTGTCCAAAAAAAATAAGAATATTAGAATGTATGAAACCTCAACAAACTGATAACAAATATTAAATTTTGATACTTACAAAATTTCTCTAACTTGTATATGTTTGTTCTTCCTTCTCTATATAGCATTGTTAATTTTTGTCTATTCCCTTGATTTATTTCACCCAATGCCTAGAAACATATATATATATATATATAAAGATTTCATTAGTAAACATCAACAATATTAAAATGAACAAAACATATAAATTTAAATGTGTTTTACTCTTGTTTCATTTCAAATCCATAAATTGCACATATGATGCCATTGTTCTTCATTACATTGTGGAAGAGCATTGATGAGAGTCTCCTCTAATGATCATCCTGTAAAATACTGAACACAAATATTATTGGCAAAAACATGAAATCGTTGAAGATTTACATTACTAGCCATTTAAAATTTACCTTTCTTTCCAAATGACTCATTTACTTTATTTGCATTTTCCTATGTTTTTCAAAACAATGATGAGAATCGTGACAACAAAATTTAAATAAGAGTACAAATTTTAATGTTACCTCAAGATCATGAAAAATGGTGTCTTTCTTTTTTTGTGGGAGAGTAATGTAATTTTATTTCCATAAATTACAATGTACTATGTTGCATACTTTAAGGTAGGAGATAAACTACTGACCATGGGACCCCACACCCAAGCCACCAACTAACTCGACATTGAAGAAGTCATCAGGTCCCATAGTTTGCACATTTATCACTTTAGTTGGACCTCTCCCATATCGAGCAAATATAGCTGGTCAAACATAAAATAACAAATCGATTTAGAAAATGAATATTTATTAGACAATTGAAATAATTAGATATAGTGTAATATTTACCTGAGGCATATGAAGATAGACTATCTCCATATGGAGGTGTCGCTGAAATATGCTGGTAAGGCAAGCCTGATATGGACTAGACTCACGGGGGTGTCTTCAAAGCTGGCTGTGAAGCAACGCCCCTAGAGCTAGAAGGAGTAGACTGAGGTCGATCTCTGAACGCATGAGATCGACCTGCACGACTTTATGAACCACCACCCTGAGATGGTGTAGCCACTTGAAACGTTCTACAACTCTTGCTGAAACTTATCATCTTTCATAGAATAGCAGGCTATGATTTGAGTTAAATCAATTAGACTGGGGTAGGATTAGGTGTTTTGGTTTTTCCCCAATCGGATGCCGATTTGCCCCATCCAAACCTGTGGCCGATTTAGATGGGGCTAATTGGCATTCAATTGGGTGTTTGGGTTTTTTTACTTGATCGGATGTTGGTTTGACTCATCCAAACTTGTGGCTAGTTTGTATGGAGCTAATTGGCATTTGATTGGGTGTTTAAGTTTTTTTGCCCGATTGGATGTTGATTTGACCCATCCAAACCCATGGCCAATTTTGATGGGGCAAATCGACACTAGATTGGGATTTTTGTCCGATTGGATGTTGATTTGACCCATCCAAACCCATGATCGATTTTGATGGGAGAAAATTGACCTCAGATTGGATGTTTGGGTTTTTGGCCTGATCAGATGTTGATTTGACCTATCCAAAATTGACCTTGTGGCCAGTTTGGATGGGGTTAATCGACATCCGAATGGGTGTGTCAATTTTTTTGCTCGATCGGATGCTGATTTGCCTCATTTAAACCCATGACCAATTTAGATGGGAAAAATCAACCTCTGATTGGGTGTGCCTATTTTCTTGCCTGATCAGATGTCAATTTGTCACATCCAAACCCGTGATAGGTTTGGATGGGGGCAAATTGGCCTCAGATTGGGTGTGTCAATTTTCTTGCTTGATGCCAATTTTCCCCATCCAAACCCATGATCAATTTGAATGGGGTAAATCAGCCTCTAATTGGGTGTTTGGATTTTTTCGCCAATTGTATGCCTGGTTTGGATAGGGCAAATTGGCATCCAATTGGGTGTTTGGATTTTTTTGCCTGATCGGATGTCAATTTGACCCATTCAAATCCATGGCCAGTTTCGATGGAGGCAAATCGCCCTTGGATTAGGTGTTTGGGTTTTTTCCCTTTCAAATGGCGACTTGCCCCATTCAAACCCGTGGCCGATTTGGATGGGGCTAATTGGCATCTAATTGGGTGTTGGTTTTTTTTTATTGGATGTCAATTTGACCAATCCAAACCTATGGCCAGCTTGAATGGGGCAAATCAACATTCGATTTGGTGTTTGGGGTTTTTTTAACTAATTGGATGCCGATTAGCCCCAACTGGTGGCCAGTTTGGGGTTGGGGCTAATCAGCATCCGATTGGATGTTTGGATTTTGTTGTTCGATCAGATGCCGATTTGTCCCATCCAAACCCGTGGTTGCTTTGATGTTGTCAAATTTCTACATCAATAGATATGTTTCTTGGAGTTCTTCCTTTTCATTGGTTATATAAAAGGTTATAGGTATGGTAACAAGTTCTTCTTGATATGGTTCTATTTCATCGTCACTCTCATTTTTAGTAATATTATAATAGTTATGAAGTAAAGATCTTACTGGTAAAATCTATCCCATATTTGAGTTGTCATCCACGTAAAATACTTGTTCCACTTGACTTGCAAGTGCAAAAAGATCACCAGTCCCTAATCTTCTTTTTGTGTTTAATGATACAAAATCATAGTCATTAAGTTTAAAACCTCGATATTTATTATACACATTCCACCATTCACATTTAAAAACTATCAAATGACTATTCTTATCGAACGATATCTCAAGTATATCTAATATTTGTCCTAATATCTATCACAATCAGATTGGAGATGATCCTTAACAATAACACCACATAGTTGAGTTGATTTGTTTGTATCTGAATCCAATGTTCAAAATCCGAATCTATTGCATATATATCCATATAATAATGCTACAAATCTGGGTGAACTGAGTTATAAAATATTGAACTCCTTCGTGCACCTAGAAGAATCTATATTCTTTAACTCCAAAATATGTGATCTAAATCACACCAAGAAGTTTTCTTTCATAGTTGATCTATTATTAAGAGCATCTTATGATCTTGATTAAAACAATCTATATCATCATTTAGATTCAATATATATGTATGAATTAACTATTGTTCTCTTTTCGTCAAAATTTAGGCACATGCCTACATTTCAATGGTCGACCAACTGGTTTTAATATAGTACCATCGTCATAATCATCTTCATATGGACCATCATCATAGTTTCGATCTCTACTATATTCACTTGTATCATTCATATATGTTGAAATAAACTGTGTACACTCCTCAACCAAGCAACTCTGGGCAATCGAATCTTCGACTCTCGCCTTGTTATTGACATAATTTTTTAACCTCTTTAAATATCTTTCATTTGGATACATCTACCAATATCGAACTGGTCTAGACATATGGGCCTCATAAGCTAAATGCACAACCAAGTGGGCTATAACATCAAAAAATGATGATGAAAAAATTTGTTCCAACTTGCACAATGTTATTGCAATCTTAGACTCCCAATGTCTTAAAATGTTACTAAGACCTTTGCACAAATGATCTTAACATACTGGCATAAGTCTACAATGGGATTGAGTACATCCTTTGATACTATCACTTGAAATGTAAGAGAAATAATCATTTGCATTATGACATAGCAATCATGACTTTTTAACCCACTAATTATTTTGCTACTTATATCAACGCATCTACTAAAATTCGAAGAATAACCATCTTTAATTTGAATATTCTTAATTATATCAAGTATTCTAAACTTTTATTCATTGCTAAGCTTGTAAACTATATATATCAAGAGACCTCAATGAACCCTTGTATGAATGTAACTCTGGACGAATATTTAAATCTATTAAATTCTTTCTTAAGTTAATGTTATCCTTATCAGTTCTAAATAAGTTAAAAATATCTAATATATTATCACACACATTCTTCTTAATGTGCATGACTTCCAAATGGTGCCAAATGATTAGAGATGGCCAATATGAAAGTTTCTCTAAAATTATACTCATATTCCTCCAATTTTTATTCTTTGACAAATTCTTCTTTAAATTTTCTAAGTCCTTCTTAAATGGTTTTTCAAATCTAATAACATCCATTTGTTTTTTTTAACTTCATATCTCATATCGTGTAAGCATTTTCGGTGTTCCCCTTTAACATCGTCGACCATCAAAAAGATGCTTGTATTGTTTCTTTCTTCACTAGTGTGCTATTGGTAGAAACCCACGATAACTAAATAACATTGTTTTCGAGTATGAGCAAGTTGAATGAAATTTGTTTCCTCATTACAAATAGGACATGCCAATTTTTCTTTAGTACTCCATCTAGATAAATTAACATACCCTGAAAAATCATGTATCATACTCAAAAGTATGACTCGCTTCACAAAAACGACTTTCTATGTTGCATCATAGGTTTCTAATCCGATCTTCCACAAATCTCTTAACTCTTCTACCAATAGTCGTAGGAATACATCGATATCATTTACGGGAGCTCTTGAACCATGTATTAACATTGATATCATTATGTATGTGGCTTTCATACACATCTATGGTGGTAAGTTATATACTATTGTTATAGCAAGCCACACATCATACTTTGAAGATAGGTTATCAAATGGATTGAAGCCATCTGAAGCCAATCCAAGTTGAATGCTACGTTTCTCTAACGCAAAATCCAGATAAAGTTCATATACACTTTTCCAAGCCAGAAAATCAACAGGATGACACATTTCACTAGCCAATTGGTATGGATATTGTTGGCTATGACATGTCATCTACTAAGTCGTATTGGATGATATGAATAGATGACGCAACCTATCTCTTAATGGAAAATAATGTAAAACTTTTTTGTGTTATTTTTATTTTTATTTTAGGATCATTTTTAAATCTAGAAGTGTTACATTATGGATAACCATTCTTATCTTTATGAACTCTCTAAAAAAGAATAGAATCATTTTTACAAGCATGAATTTTCTCATAAGTAAGTCCTAATTCCTTAACTATTTTTTAAGCTCATACCAATTATTGGAAACACATGCACAATTAGGTAAGACTTCATTAAATAAAGATAATATCGTATCCATACATCTTGTAGTGAGATTATTCATCGACTTAAGTTGAATCTGTAAGGAATCCTCCATAAAAATTTGGTGCAACGAAAGTGATGATTCCTATGGGTTCCTTTAGAATCTGTCTCAATCGGAACCGAACGACGAAAATCAAAAATCGATCATATCAGGTTCGAATATACCTGACAGGGATTCATATAATCCCATGGAGAGGAAGAAGAAGAGCTTCTCAAACTCTTCAAATCGTTCAAGTGTCCGGTCTCCGGTAGTATCCACACAAACTTTATCCACAACATGTTCTCCCTTCGCGCCAACCTCAAGAACTCTTCCCGAACGGAGCTCCATCGACCATGGACACCTTCTAGAGAGAGGAGGGGGTAGGTAGGAGGCTAGGGACGTGATTTTCACCCTTGGTTTGATGGAGTTTGGTTGAAACCATTAGTATTTATAGATAATTTTAAAATTTTTCATAAAAATTCAAAAATTCCATAAATTACGTCATTGCCCTTGTACTTGTGGATAAGTCCTTTTGTGTGTGACCCACTAGGTCCAACAACCTATTTGGTTGAGGCCTAAATAAAATAAATTAATTTTATTTAATTTAATTAAATCTGTTATCCAATAACAGATTAATCAGCCTACCGATCATGAAGGGTACAAGTCACATCCCATGATTACAAATGACTATGGGGATAATCTCATCTCTATTGAGCATTTCTATCATCAATTACTGCATGGATATAAATCCTCATCCATCCAATGTCTCGGTCGGAAAGAAGTACGGCATTGACTGTTAACTCCTTAGTGTACTGACTCTATAGGATCTTGTACTCAGAATTGGATCAATTGGAAAACTCATTTTCCAATCCTATCTACACTAGCCGGGGATTTAGAGTACTATCCCATATGACATTTACTCTCACTTACCGAGAGTGGACGATCCCTTGTTGTCTGCTCAATTACCTACATCGGGTTTTTCTTATACCATTCAGGGTTTCTAATTCGGTCAGTTCAGTAAACTGATTCAACTAATAAGCACCTGTATGTGTATCTCAGTGTCTCCACACTAATGACCAATGAGATCAGTCATCCTCATCACATGAGAAGATATCACATACACTTGTCTATCCGGATCCTTGATGTCCCATCTCAAGTATCCTATGATTAAGAACATTTAAATCAATATCTCTAGATGTTCAATCTCATTATCATGATCTCATCATGATTTAATCATCACTGTATTTGATCAAGAACTTCATTATGATATTCGTATCTAATAAGAGTTTATAATGAAGATTTATATAATTTATTGAATAAGATATATCTAGAAATGTCGAATCATATAATATATGATTGGTTTGTAGGGCATACATTTCTATCAATCTCCCACTTGCACTAAAGTCAATCACCCATCTGGCTGATCTATGTCAGCTCGAGGTGAAGCTCAAACACTCTTTGAGTAACAGCTTCAGTTAGTGGATTTGCAATGTTATTAGCGGTAGATACTCTATCTTTAATTATATCTCTATAAGTTGCAATCTCTCTGATTGCATGGTATCGCCACAGAAGTTCTAAACTTATGATGAGACATCGGCTCTACCCCATTGTTTTCTCAAAACAATGGTATACATTTAGATAAAATTGGGACAATCTCATAGCTAAGATATAGATGAAAATTTTCATCTAGACTACTTCTCAAGTAGTGTGCAACCACTATGTAAACTTGTTTACATATATTGTAAAATTTATAGTGTTATATTGCATAGAACTCTTCCAACTCACTACACTACCATTATTCTGACTTAATATCAAACTTATTTGATTGGAAGCTTGTGTTTGTAAAACTACAAGACTTCAAGTCTTATCCTCTAGTGTATAGAGATACATTTTCAGTGCTTCTTAAGTACCAAATGATATATCTCTAAACTATCCAATGACACTCACCTGGATCTTCCTGATGAATGCTCATAACACTTAGAGCATTTATCACATCATGTACATAGCATCAATTAATGATAGACCATGTGACAAATACATAAGGGCTCTATTAATATGATCTTGTTATCTCTCAAGAAATTTTCAAAGACATCACTTTAGAGAGATCAACTCCACACCACATAGGTGTAAACACGCAATTTTGGTCAAGTTGAAGAGCATAAATTCTTGTTTTCATGAAGAATATTTGAGTAACCTTTCAAGGGAACCGAGTTTTCCGGAAAAATCAAGTTTTCGGCACATTTCAAAGAAGATCAATAGAGCATTGACCAGAGTCAAAGCACCTTATATATAGGGCACTTGGTGCCCTGTTTATAGGGCACTAAGGGGCACCTGGCACCTGGTCATATCAACTCGACCGGCCGATTTGACCACTCACTAGGACTCGTCTTATCGATTTGACATGGCTCATGATGCTAGCACCCTATATATAGGGCGCTTTGCTACATGGAACTATTTTTTGGAATTGACCAAAGTGCTCTTTTTTGGGCTATAAATAGGCATTCATTTGAAACTTGGAGGGGGTTCCATCTTCGTGCCAACCTAGAGTCCATCCAATACTACATTCCTAAGCCCTTTGCATCTCCCATAAGCCTTCAAACCGATCCAAATTCCTCTTTCCAAAAGCTCAAAAACTTGTTGTTTCTACCTCTTAGAAACATGGTTTTTCTTCCACTTTGAAGGCCTCTACCCGTTTCTCCTCTTTCATCCAGCATCCAAACCCACCACCATTAGCTTTATTTGCATATTGTCTATAAGAAGGAGCCTCAACTTCGTCCCAGAAGCCATCTAGCACTCCAAAGCGGCGTCGCGAAGAGGAGAAGAAAATTTGCCCGAGCCAGACTTTGTGCCCCCATATACAGGGCACTTTGACCTTGGTCAATGCACCGCATAAAGGGGGCACCTGTAGTTGGCACCCTATATACAGGGCACTAGCAGGGCAGAAGCCGATTTTGCATTTTTCGAAGTTCGATCGCCCGTCTGATCGGATTTTTATTTTCCGTTTTCATCTTAAAACCTTTTAACACTTCATTTAGCATGCATTAAGTCATTTTACATCTATCATATATTTAAAAACCTACCAAAATAGGGGTTGGGATTTCCTCCCAATCCGGTTAGTTCATCTCCTTTTGCACGTTCAAGATTCACACCAAGCATGATGTTATACTCTCGCCATAGTTAATGATCTTTTACTCGTTTTATTATTTTTCCGCAGGACATTCTTAAGTGAACCCGACCGAGGTGAAGCTTCGACTCGATCGGGAACAAAGAGCTCACTAAAGCTCCCTTCTTTCAGCCGGCCGAGAGAGGAGAAGTTAGAACCTAGCAATCTCCCCCCCATTCCAAGAGGTACTGTAACGTTACTGTTTTTAGGGAAAAAAAAGAGAATTAATTATTCTATTTATTATTACTATTATTTTTTCCCCATCCTTCCTTTTTATTTTCCCTTCGGTTACGCCCCCCTCCCGAAACCGCCTCCGCCGAGCGCCCTATTCTTCTTCTTCTTCTTCTTCTCCTCCGTCGCCGCTTTTTTTCTCTCTGCGAGCGTCGCCACGCGCGCACGTTTGCCTCGCGCCGCCCCGGGTCCACGCCATCGTGCGGAGCCGCCTCGCCGACAGCCGCCGCCCACGCGGCCAGCGGCCGGTCGCGGCCACGCGGCCACCCCCGCCCTCGCGCGGCTAGCCGGCCGCCACCGCGGTGCCGGTCGGCACCGCCCCGGTCAACGCGCGCCTCCGCGCGGACCGACCCCCTCGGCGCAAGTCGGCCACCGCCGCGGCCTCCCGCCCTCGGCGCCGCCGTGCGCCCTCCCCGGCCGCCGTGCGCCTCCCCCGGCCCGCCGTGCGCCGTCCCCCTGTCGCCTTAGTAAGCCCCTCTCTCTCTCCTATCCTATCATCCTCTCTCTTTTATCTATTGCCCATATCATGATATTCTTCTCTTCAATTATTTTTTCTAAAATTTTCCTTGATACAACAGATTATTTTTCTATGTGTACTCTTTTTTTCCGGTAGCCTAAGTGGTGAGAATTAACCCTTTTCGACCGGTTCAAGTTGTACAGCGCGTAGCCGTCGTTCGATATCTTTTTCGGTCGCCAAATTCCGATTTCTCCAGCATCGATTCCGGTAGGCACCCTTGACGTGTCTATTATCTTTTAAAATTCTATTTAATTCTCCATGACTTGTAGTGATTATTATTGATTTAATTAGCCGGGTTAGCATTATATGTCGAGATCAGCGTGGTTAGCGGTATTGGTTCTTTCGCATGTAATGGAGATCGTAGTATTGTTATTTCAGGTTGTTTATAGCATGTTAATCATCATGTTCCTGGTTGATTATAGTTCATTTTTGATAACCTACATCTAGGTAGTCCTTGGTTATTCTTTCGAGTTAATATCATTGTATATATAAGGTGATAGGTAACTAAGCTAGATATTGTTGAGTTAGTCTCATTAACTACTTGATTTTCAGCCATGTTTATGTCTTTAAACCAAAAGATTTGGTACGATTGGGTCCTGTTCATATCATGTTTTGATTGAGAGTCTGTGGTGGTATCATACTAGCTCATATGTATTATTGTCATTTTATGGTTCTAGCATCATGAACATATTGTTTAGGTGTAGTTGGTCATGGTATTTGCATTGATGGTATATTTGTCATAGCATGATATGGTGTATGTCATTTATCTTTTAAGTGTGATCATGGCATGGCATGATTGAGGTGAATGCATGATGCATTGAAATTCTAATGGAAACAACTACACCAGACTAGTTAGTCGTGACCCGAGGGCAGTGGAGGTTAGAACGATCCGGTGCATCCTTCGATCCCGGATACCGCGGTTTGTCCCCTGTGCCACCACCGCCTAGGTGCACTATGGGATTTTGTTTAGCTATATGGTCTTGCTATATATGATAGATCTGGTGGTAGGTTGGTTGAGGTGGCAAGACGACGCATTCCTTGCTAATAAGAAAAAGGTGTGGTTCTTATTAGAGGATAGGTGCATTTGTGAATGTGGTCACATATTAGAGGATAGGTGCATTATTGCATGGTATTGTATAGGTGGTCTAGTGATGTATTTTATTTTGTCAATTATCATATTGTGTTGCACGGTGTATGCATAGTTTGTCTCATTTATAGTGATATTATCATATGGAGCATATAGTAGGTGTCTATGCATATGTTCATACCATCTTTTTACGTCATGTTATGGTGCATATAGGTGCTGGTTGGTGTGATTATAGGCTTTGGTTGGTGATGTAAAACACATGGATTAAGTCATATATCTAATGTATTGACTAGCCTATATTTACATATAATTGGTGTAGGTCTGGGTACCTATTTAATTAACATCTAGGGCCTTCTGGCTCTCCGATTTGGCGGATGATGGGGTGTCTACTGAGTCGTCGTACTCATCCCAATCCTCTTATCAATTTTTCAGGTAATCAGGTTTAGCGCAGCAGAAGAGTGGTGGATCGATTCTCGAGAAGGCAATTAGATGATCTTTATGTCATAGATTGGTATATGTTTTATTTGATTGTATTATTAGCATGATATATTAGAAGGAATCTTGGGAATTGTGATATTAGTCTCATTTGTTCCAAATCGATATATAAATTTTTTTTTGGGGGGTTATTTCCCCTGTTACGTCGTCGGATTATGTTCCGCTGTGTAGGATTAAATCCGGGGTGTGACAGCTTGGTATCAGAGCGTTAACTCGGCCTTAAGGTCTATTTTGACTAGCCCGAGTTTATGATATCGGTTTGGATTAGATGGAAATTGATGTTTGGAAGAAAATGATCTTGGGCAAACTGAATAATTTAGGTTGTCTATTAAATTGAATGACATAGAAGTTTGATGTTGGATTATTATAGGTTTACATTGGATAAATACTGATATCATTTTATGATGATTTAATTTTTAGATTTTGTGGATCTTGGAGTTTGGGTTTATGTTTATTAGATCAGATTATCAAATTGGATTTATTGGGTTTTATCATTATAGGGTGATCAAGTCATTAAAGTTTTAAATTGAATAATTAATTTGTGATGACTGAATTTCAAGTTTGATTGATCTTGTGGTTTGACTTGATTAAGAATTTCTTTTATCAATCTTAAGGTAAGAATCTTGATTTATATATTAGATTATTGAATGATTGATATATGAAGCCTGATCATTGTTCGGTTGGTTTGTACTTTAAGTTTGAATTTTCAGATTTAACAGGGTTAGTGATTTGGATTGATGGTAAATTCAATGGTTGGAATCATGATGATATCATATGATCAATAGATAAATGATAGATTAGTGAATCTTCAAATTGATTTAATTGGATAATCTATATGGGATGATGATAACGATTTATTCGTCTATCTAGGATTAATCCGATTTATCATTGTATGTTATTTGATGGAATATCAATGTATGGTATGAGAATAGGATGACATGTGATTTTGGTATTAGATTTATCAAATTTGAAGTGAAATGATGATTGAAGTATTGCTTCCACTATATAGTTTTGAATGGAAAGAAATGAGGCATAGGAATGAGATTATCAATTTGAAATTGTAAAGTAAAGATCAAGAGAATTTTATCATGCTTTGAATAAGTGGTATTTTTCATATTATCAAGGATGGAATTCGGATTAAGTGTAAGTTGTGAGGAGAGATATTTAGATGATTTAGTATGAGTTGGAGAATTATAAACGACTTGAGTATGATTATAGATAGGTGTTGTAATGTACTAGCAGTTGATTGATATTATAATTATACTCTCCCGATCACAATCTTTGATCTTCATTATCGATTTTGAACTCTTTTATCTCTTTATATCTTGTCTAATCAATCTAGCCAAATCTTGACTCTAGATCATCTTAATTGTATGTTGTGACCATTCATAGGTTGATCTTATGTGGAGTTTGGACCTTGGTCTATTGGAGGTGATCTTTTAGATTAGATAGAGATAACATGATGATGGGATATATCTTGCTAATTGTTTGGAAGTAGTTAGAATATGAATATAAACTTATTTTAAGGAAGAAATGAGAATGAATCGTGAGAGTGGTAGATAGATAGATTTGTAGAAGAGGAGATTTGAGAACTCATTAAGAGTGAGAATCATTTGCTGATTATATATGATTACAAATAGATATTGTTCTTATGATGAAGGTTAGAGATAATTTATTTATTCTTGATTATGATGACATACTTGATTATTGAATCATTATGGTTTAAGTGATGTTAATATTGTTAAAAGTAGTAAATTCATTAGAAATTACTTGGAAGTTAGTGATTTGGTCATCTTGAGGACTTATATAATATAGAGGGTATGAGGTGATTATATTTGAGATCATATGTGCATGAATTATATAGAGGTTAAGAATAATTACATTGATTGGATAAGTGGATAACATAAATGCTGGTGATACACTTCATTTCATGGCATCATTATTTTGTGAAACTTGGCTTTGAGATTGAATGGAAACAAGGCATTGATATCAAACTATTTTGAATTGAACAAACTTCTGGAGCTTTATATGAGAAAGATGAGAATATATCATATTTGGAGAAAGATTTACCAATATGAATTTTTGGAATAGATTTATGAAAACATAGGCATGAGCTTAGCATTGATAATGTTTTGATATTGAAGATGAGATTTATAGAAGATCAGATATAAACTTTAGAGCATAGGTGATTATCTAGATAGGGTTGTAATTAGTTTAAGATTATGGCAATTTTATTTAGAGCATGATCATATTATCTAGATCATCATCTATTATCTATCAACCTTGAACTCACGAGTTATTTCTATCTACCATGATCTGAGTTGGGCTTATCCAAATCTGAGAACTCATTCTCTCTTCAAATTATGATTTATAAATCTAGCTAGGAGTAGACTTTGCATATATGATGGATTGAATTTTGAATTGTTATTAGTTAGAGTAGAAGAATTAGATAGACCGAAATTTATTAGACGTGGTCTTTAGATAGAGAAATAGTAAAAGAATTTTCTATCTTTATTTGTGGATAAGATCAATACTTATAATCCTATGTTGATATACATTTAGATTTTTATGGATCAAGTCATTCGGAGTGATGATCTTTAGATAAGATATTGATCAATTAAATTTGATATTTAGATTATGATTAGATCATCAATTAGATGATTATGTTGAGTCATTGATGGCATTTAGTATATTATGATGTTAAAACTTTCAGATTTAGAATATTTGAAATTTTAGATAGATGAGGATCAAGCTTACCAATTTTAGACATGATTATTAAATTTGTACCATGTAGGGATTATTGGTTTATGGAATATTTTTGTGAAAGATATTTGATCCATATCATAATGGTCTATAAAATTTCTAGATTTGGTATATTGATAAATTAGATTAAGGATCATCATGATTAAGGTCTTAAGGTTATGTGTGATCGGATGAAACATGTGATATATAGATAATTTAGCTTGTTAGATACGTAGATAGAAAGATTTGTCAATACATATCAATATTCGGTCATAAGGTGGAATTTTAAAAATATTTTATTTAAGATAGATATGTTTAGATAGATTGATTATAGATAGATATGCAGATAGATAGTTTGATAGATAGATGTGTTTAAGGAGAGTGGTAGATGAGGAGTAAATTAGATAGAAGAGAATAGTTAGATAGATTGTAGGATGTAATTGTTCAGTGAGTCCGGTTGAATTTTCGAGGACGAAAATTTCTATTAGGAGGGTAGATTGTAACGTTACTATTTTTAGGAAAAAAAAGAGAATTAATTATTCTATTTATTATTACTATTATTTTTTCCCCATCCTTCCTTTTTATTTTCCCTTCGGTTACGCCCCCCTCCCGAAACCGCCTCCGCCGAGCGCCCTATTCTTCTTTTTCTTCTTCTTCTCCTCCGTCGCCGCTTTTTTTCTCTCTGCGAGCGTCGCCGCGCGCGCACGTTTGCCTCGCGCCGCCCCCGGTCCACGCCATCGCGCGGAGCCGCCTCGCCGAGCAGCCGCCGCCCACGCGGCCAGCGCCGTCGCGGCCACGCGGCCACCCCGCCCTCGCGCGGCCAGCCGGCCGCCACCGCGGTGCCAGTCGGCCAACGCCTCGGTCAACGCGCGCCTCCCGCGCGACCGACCCCCCTCGGCGCGATCGGCACCGCCGCGGCCTCCCGCCCTCGGCGCGCCGTGCGCCCTCCCCCGGCCGCCGTGCGCCTCCCCGGCCACCGTGCGCCCGCCGTGCGCCGCCCCCTATCGGCCGCCGTAAGCTCCTCTCTCTCTCCTATCCTATCATCCTCTCTCTTTTATCTGTGCCCATATCATGATATTCTTCTCTTCAATTATTTTTCTAAAATTTTTCCTTGATACAACGAGATTATTTTTCTATGTGTACTCTTTTTTTTCCAGCAGCCTAAGTGGTGAGAATTAACCCTTTTCGACCGGTTCAAGTTGTACAGCGCGTAGCCGTCGTTCGATATCTTTTTCGGTCGCCAAATTCCGATTTCTCCAGCATCGATTCCGGTAGGCACCCTTGACGTGTCTATTATCTTTTAAAATTCTATTTAATTCTCCATGACTTGTAGTGATTATTATTGATTTAATTAGCCGGGTAAAATATCTCATCATAGTCAACCAATTGACTTCGATGATATCCTTTTCAACTATTCTCACCTTTGAAGGTCTCTACCTTCTAATCCACTGCAATCTATTCTTTAGTGATCCATTTATTTCTTATAGATACTATATCCTCAGGTGGAACTATTAAGTTCTAAACTTGATTAGAATAGATAAAATTTATATCAGATTTTATTGTCTCTTCCCATTTGTAAATCAATATCTCATATTGGTTCTATATAAATCTTAGGATCTTATTATCATATGCCTCATTTCATTTATCAGAGATATGTCCCACATATCTCTTAGGTTGAATGGACACAAGAATAGATCTATAAGTTGCCAATGTGCAATTATTAACTAGTACCTTAATAGAAGTGTCCTTGGGTTGTGGGACTGGAACATCTTTCATATATATCTTGCTCCCACTATCTTTTTTTAGAAAGAACTTTTTCTTTAGAAATATAGTGAGTTGAGCAACACATACCCTTATTCATAAGGGTCGTATATTTAATATCCATAAGTTTCTTTAGGATATCCCACAAGTCAACACTTCATAGTCTTATATTCCAACTTGTTAAAGTTATACTTCTTCACCATGTCGAACATTTTGAAACCTTAACTTGCTTATGGTCAAGTTTTAACCCCTTTTCCATATCCTATATGGAATAATTAGAACAGACTTAGAAGGTACATATTGAGATCAAGTGGTTCTAACGATTACTTAACCAAAATTAGACAAAGAGAAATTTTGCAAAGTTTGTCATTGTTCATATCATGTCTTACATAATATAACTTCTCATTTTAGCTACTTAATTAAGCTAAAATATGTAAAGATGTGTTCATTAGATTCTATTATCCTTCATTTATATGTGAATTATGTACTTAAGTGTTCCCCTCTTTGATCTCATCAAAGAGTTCTAATACTCTTTCCATTAGTATCTCTATTTCATTCTTAATCTCAGATAATTTCTCAAAGGTTTTAGATCTGTACTTCATAAAATACATATATCCATACCTAGATACATCATCTTTGAAATAATGAAGTAGAAATATTCACCTTTAGTCTTTATAGATATGGGTTAACATACACCTAAATGTATGAGTTCTAACAACTTATTAACATATTTTCCATGTCTACATAAAGTTAAAGTGTAGATTGATCTAAATCAACCCATTTTCTTAAAATGAGTATTCACACATGACATGAGAGCTAACATATCAAATATGATTAACAATTTATTAAGCTCTCACTGGCAAACACTTTGCCATTCAATCTTTTAGAACATCTATCAATTTTATAGCTTAGAAGAAATTAACATTTATTCAAGCAGAAAATCATACAATGTTCTTGTAGAAGGATATAATAGCAATCTTAATTATTAAGACATCTTCATATGACTATAAAAGAATTGTACCTCCCACTAATAATGATGCAACTTTTACACCATTTCATATGTAAGTCAACATCTTCTTTATTAAGCCTTCATTTACTTGTCATCATCTACAACTCCTTGCAAATATAAGATCCATATCTAGTATCTCATACCATTAGATACATACATAGTATCTAATATTATGATATACACATATAGTATCTAATACTATTAAGTGTATATTTAAAACAATTAAATGTCAATGACTTGAATGCATGAAACTTCTTAAACTCCACCTTTGTATTATGTACAATACACTTTGTATTTCTTCTTCCACTTACCATCATCATGATAATGTAAGAATTCTGTCTTGTTCTGACTTTATTATCTTGACTACATTCTTTTACTATTAACTATCTCCTATTTCTATCTAATGATTTTACTTCTTTCTATTGGTCTCACAAACAAGAAGTAATTAAGATGTATTGTTGTTCTAACATGCTCTTAGTTAGCTCATCACTATGAGCCATGATGGATCTCATATCCATCTATCCATGTTGTCTCTACAATTTATATCTCACAGAGACTAACATCTAGTTTAAGGCAAACAATACATCCTGTCTATAAGATAAGATCTTATCCTTTTTTTTATATCATTAGATAATCTAGGAGACACCTACTTCTTAAGAAGGATAGTTAATTGGTCAACTATGAGAACAATTCTCTTATTTATAAACTGGTCTAAGAAGTGTGAGCCAATAAGCTATTTGACATCCAATATGCCATACTAATGGTGGTTTATCATCGTATTCTACAACTGAGATATAATTTTATCAATATAACATTGCAAACATTCATTAAAATCAAGGAAGGTAGGGTCGGGGGTCGCGACCGGGTCGCGGGACCCCCAGGCCGACCCGGTCGCGACCGGGTCGCGACCCGGGTCGCGACCCTATTTTTTAAATATTTTTTTTTTTGAAAAATTCAAAAAAATAAGAAAAATGCGAAAAAAAATCTTAAAAAATACAGAAAAATTGGGTAAATTAAATGACATGATTTAAATGAATAATGCATCAATTTTATTCCAACATGATGTGTTGTACACTTTGTAGGTAGTTGATGTACTCTCCCCATGTCATTTGGGTTGAGTACAAAGCTTGATACATGTACACATGACGATCATATTCGTCTGTCCCTCGGGAAACTATCCTAAGACTTGATCCAAAGGAGTCACCATAACTATAGGTCGATTGGATCGAAGTATCCGATGACTCCACATAATTCATTCCACAGTACTCTTGATCGTATGTAGGGAACCAAGAGCCTTGGGATGAATCATACACATAGTCGGGGGCATCGTGGTATTCTGATAAATACTATCATACACATAGTCGGGTCGCGCCGGTAGTTTGGGTTGTTTGGCTTGGAGAAGACATTTTTTAACTAAATAATTACTTAAGTAAGTAATTAACTATTTAAAAAACTAATGACGTTAATTAGTCACTACTAATCTAAGTAAACTTTTAATTATGTAAAATAAATGACTAAATAATTATCTAATTAAATAAGTAATTAACTATACCTTCCAACTAATGATGTGTTAAGTAACTACTAAACTAAATATCTAACTAATCTTCTAGCTAACTAAGTATGCAAGTAAGCAAATAAGTATTAAAATGAATAAACTACTTAACCCACTAATCAATGGAACTAATATTAAATAAATATACTAAATGAACTAATCCAATGCTTGATGAAATAATTAAGTAAATGAGACAAAAAATTTGAGCAATGAGAGCAATGAGAGCACAAATGAGAGGTTGAGAGTGAGAGTGGGGGGGTGGGAGTAAGGAGAGCCCCTTGGGGGCTTTAAATAGCCCCCAAGGGGCTGAATGGGGGGGCTGCGCCCCCCCAAGACCGTTGGCAACGGTCATATGTTGCCAACGGTCTGGCAACGGTCACATGACCGTTGCCAGACCGGGTCGCCCGACCCGGCCGGGTCGCGCGACCCGGCCGGCCGGTCGCGCGACTCGCGCGACCCGGCCACGACTCCGCGACCCGGCCGGGGGAGTCGCCCCGACCGGGTCGCGACCGAGCCGGTCGGGCCTAAACCCGACCGGGTCGGGGCCGGGTCGCGACCCGGGTCGCGACCCGGCATACCATGATTAAAATTAAGATATGGTCTTTCATCCTAATTTATGCTCTTACTAATTTTCGTCGAATTTGCATAACCCTCATTATGTAAAGATGGGATATTACGATGAAATCCTAGTGGGGACTAAGACCTTATTAACTTTATGGTGATGACCTTGTGGTAGTACAACAAATCACCCCATACTTAATAGGTAGGCAACTATTGCCCGTTGCAACTCTTAGTCATTTAGCCTCTAGAGTTATTACTTGTGGTAGCACAACAAGCCATATACTCTAGTTAGGTCAAACTTGTTTGTTACATTATGAGAATGGATTCTTCACATAGCCCGTGTGGTAGCACAGCAAAGCCATGCAAATGGTCCACCCCAAGGTCTGGCAAAAACCTTAGCCATGATCACCAATCCCTTGTTGAATGGGCCTTGTGGTAGCACAACAAACCCATTCAATCTAAGATTGGCACATCAAGACCATAACAACAGAAGGCTACATGAGTCATTCTAAATGTCACATGTTTATCGACCTAATCAAAACAAGGAGGGATTTTATTTTAGTCTCATCAATAATATGTGCTAAGTATTTATAATACCCTTGGAATATCATATATCTAAGATATAACCTGTAACACACATCCACATATCAAATATGCATAAAAATAGGTGATCATGGACTTAACCCTAAGCATGCACATAAGGCACCTCTATAGGTGCAAATCCTTGCTTAAGATGCTTGAGTTGGCATGCTCCTACTTTAGAAAGGTGCTTCTCCAAGTGGTCACACTCTCCAACCTTCCACGAATCGGCTTCTAACTCTTACAAGCGGCTTAAGGGTACGCAAACCTACAAATGTACATAATTTAATAAGAAACCTTGGTTTTAACTAAGGAGAGTACATTAATGGAGAGAGGTAGAATCTCCAATCAAATTGTATAGAGAGAGAGGAGGCACACGCAAGCCCCATTTAATAACATAACCAACACAATTAAAAGCAATCACAAGCCAAGCATAATTAAGTTCATGATCACCTCCATACACACACTAACATTCATCATATGAACATGTAGCGCATACGTGATAATCATATGAGATATATCATATATATCAGTATAAAATTATATACTTTATTTTTGAAATTCTCAATTTCATGCATGTCGAATTTTCATAAAATAAATAACATGAAAATATCTTGACAACAACATATAAAGAATTTATATGAAATAAACATACACATCTAAACTATTTAGAACATTTATGCATTCCCAATATTGTGCAATGTCAGAAATTAATGCCCTAATTTCTATTCTGTAAAATCTCATTTTACATAATTAATCAAGACACTAATAATTTAAGTTAAATCTTTAAAATAAATCTAAAGTTTGACCATGAGTGAATCTATGCAAATAGAGCTTAACATCATCTAACATGTCATTAAACACTCTAAAACATGTTAAATAATATTATAGAATTTTTCTGGCAAATTTTTAGATTTTTTTGTGATTTTAAATAATATAAAATTAATTAATAAAAGGTCTGGCGCATCGTGTGCCAGTGTGCGCCGCCGCAGTCCAATGGCGCTGGCGCGTTGTGCTGCCAGCGCTTCTGCGGCATCTGCGCCGCCGATGCGCTTGCGCGCGCAGCCGCCTCTCCACCCGATGACACTGTTCGTCGAGGAGATGTCTCCCCTTAACTCGGACATATCTCCATATCCCATGCTCAGAAAAATCCAAAAACATATGCTTTGGTATACTCATCGAATAAGGAATCCAAAACATATGGCCTCATATCCATAAAAAATCTCAATCGACCTCAAAATGAGGAAGAAGAGGCGGCAGTCATCGAGATTCTGTAGCAAAAATCACTATTTTGCAACGAGAATAACTCGTTATCCCGGAAGTCAAATATTCTCCAAAAATATAATTTAGAATATTCATCAAATGACATTTCCAAATACTTCATAGAAAAATGCTCTAACAATGGAAAAATAGGGAGAAACATGTCGGCGCCGCCAAACTCCGCAGAACCCTAGTTCGTCGGAAAAATAAAAAATTCTCTCCCTCCGCCGCCGTTCAAAGCTGGTGATCAAAAGAAAAGGTTAGGTAATCACATTACCCATCTCCTAAAGCTTTGCCAAGCCTCAATTTCTTATGTGGACGGAGATTTCACAAAATCTCCAAATCCGGGTGTTAGTTCGGGCATGATAGAAACACCAAACTTTTGAGGCTTCTCTCGAACTCTACAGAGATTGAAACTTAAAATGGTTTGTAGCGTTGGAAAGCTCTATATCACAAAATTCCACTGAAGCCAACCAATCTTTTATCTAAGTCATACACAGATTATGGTGGCCTCATCAAAACATGTGTTTGCACAGATTCGAGAACACATAAATAACATGAAATTATGTCGATTCGATGTCGGTTTCGATTGAGACTTGAACCGGGCTCTGATACCACTGTAATAAATCGTCCATAAAAATTTGGTGCAGTGGACGCGACGATTCTTATGGGTTCCTTTAGAATCTGTCTCAATTGGAACTGAATGACGAAAATTGAAAACCGATCAAATCGGGTTCGAATATACCTGATAGGAATTCATATAATCTCATGGAGAGGAAGAAGATGAGCTTATCAAGCTCTTTAAACTGTTCAAGTGTCCGATCTCTAGCAGTATCCACACGAACTTCATCCATAGCAGGTTCTCCCTTCACGCCGACCTCGAGAACTCTTCCCGAACGGAGGTTCTCCCTTCGCGCCGACCTCGAGAACTCTTCTCGAACAGAGCTCCATCGACCATGGACACCTTATAGAGAGAGGAGAGGTAGGGAGGAGACTAGAGACATGGTTTTCGCCCTTGGCTTGATGGGGGTTTGGCTGAAACTATTAGTATTTTTAGAGAATTTTGGAATTTTTCATAAAAATCTAAAATTTTATAAATTACGTCCTTGCCCCTGTAATTGTGGATAAGTCCTTTTGTGTATGACCCACTAGGCACAATAGCCTATTTGGTTGATGCCTAAATAAAATAGAATAATTTTATTTAATTTAATTAAATCTGTTATCCGATAACAGATTAATCGACCTACCGATCATGAATGGTACAAGCCACATTCCATGATAACAAATGGCTATGGGAATAATCTCATCTCCATTGAGTCTTTCCATCATCGGTTACTGCATAGATATAAACTCTCATCCATTCAATATCCCAGTTGGAAAGGAGTACATCATCGACTGTTAGTGTACCAACTCTATAAGATCTTATACTTGGAATTGGATCAATTGGAAAACTCTTTTTTCAATTATTCTATCTACCCTGGCCAGGGATTTAGAGTACTATCCCATAGGACATTCACTCTCACTTACCGAGAGTGAACGATCTCTTGTTGTTTTCTCAATTACCTCCATCGGATTTTCCTTGTACCCGATCCATTACTATACTGGACCATCTAAACAGTGATCCATAAATCAATGGTCAAAGCACAAGTTCCACCAACAAGGTATCTTTGGTGACTCAGGTTAAATGTCCAACTATGCAACCGTGATGATAGAAAACCCTGATTGACATATCCAAGTTTGATTAACCATATGACATCGCATATTAAGTATTCTTTCACAATATTTTTTTAGAATAAATGTATTACAACATATTTACAAGGACATTGTATTAAATCCTTATGTTGTCCATGTCTATATTGGGTCCTAGAATCATAAAAAGTGTAGTTCAAGGATTCTTCAACCCCTCGTAGATACGTAAAATCTAATCTATCAAGAATATGCATTCAAGATTTATCTAATGAACTCATTTCTTAGAACAAAAAATTTCTCAAAAGAAATAAATGACAGTAATAAATATATTTCTATAATTAAGCATCCTCAAAAGGAATCACGTTTCAAGTGAATATATCTCTTTTGAAGCTTCTTGACAACAACAAAAAATATATGTAGTTTCAGACAAATAATCAATTGAATAATATCGTTTTATTTTTAAATAAATCATATGACCTTTAAGCCCAAGCCAGACCGCTCAAGCGGTTAGGTGAAGATTGGTTTTGTTTGATTTGATTTTTAAGATTTTGTGGCTTAGATTGGTTTGAGCATGTTTGGTTTGCTTTGCTTTGGTGTCTGGTATAAACAATTTGAGATGGCTCAACCTTTTAGAACAAGTCAAATTGGTCATGCCAAGACAAATTAATTTAATTCGGATTGGTTTGAACATGTTTGGTTTGCTTTGCTTTCGTGTCCAGTACAAGCCATTTCATTTGACTCAACCTTTTAAGTCTAGGGGTGTTCATCAAAAACTAGTAAATTGAAGCGAACCGAACCACTGATTCGATTTGGTTCAGTTTGAAGGGTTGTCTATTTAGTTTGTTGAACCGAACCAAACCAATAACTTTTTATCATTTTTGTTTGGTTCAACAACTCCCCAAACTGAACTAAATCAGTAAACCAGTTTGACCCACTTTATTTATATATTATATTATTTTTAAATATATATTATTATAAATTTAGGTTGATTAGTGTAAAGATATAATTATATATTATAAATAAGTTATTAGTTTTCATAATAACTTTAATTAATTATTGTAAATTAAATTTTATTATTTTATTTAATTTATTTAAATATAAATTAAACTAATGAACCAATGGAATCGGACAACAATCAATTCAAGGTACAATGGAACCAGTTCAGTTCGATTCATCTTTTAGTTCAGTTTCGGTTCAACTGAACAAAACCATACTGTTTACACCCCTATTTAAGCCAATTTTGTAAGGAATCAATTTAAGCATTTAAAATATTTTTGATTCCTTGAATCCAAGGTCTTAGCCTTTATTGAAACCAAAACGACAAAATCGGGAACTGATTAATAAGGAGATCGAATATACCTTCTTGGGATTTGAAAAATTTCTCACCAGAGATGAAGAATGGATGTTCCTTGCTGCTTCAAACCGTTCAAGTGGACGGCCTTTAGCGGTATCCACACGAACTTCTTCCAAGGACCAGTTCTCCTTCGCTCCAAACTCGAAAACTCTTCCAGAACGGAGTTGGACCATGCGAGGACTCCTTCCAGAGGAGAGAGGAGAGAGAGAGGCTGCCAATGACGTTCTCCTACCCTTTGGCTTGATAGGGTTTAGCTTCTTAAGCATATTATATATAGAAGATGCAATTTTTCGTAAAAACCCAAATCTTCTATATATTTATATCTTTACCCCTGTCCTTAGAATTAGTTCTTATGTGTGTGACCCACTAGGCCCAGTAGTCAATTTGGTTGAAGCCAAATTTTAAAAAGAATAATTCTTTTAAATTAAATCAAATCTATTATCTAATAACAGATTTGACGGCTTTCCGATCATAAAGGGTACAAGCCACATCCTATGATCACAAATGACTTTGGGGAGTTAAATAACATCCATTGATCATTTCTATCATCAGTTACCATACGGATATAAATCCTCGTCCATGCAATGTCCCGGTTGGTCAGGGGTTCGGCACTGACTGTCAACCCCTTTAAAATTCTGACTCTATGAAATCTTGTACTCAGGAATAGATCAATTGGAAAACTCAATTTTCAATTATCCTATCTACCTTGGCGAAGAATTTAGAGTACTATTCCATAGGACATTCTCTCTCTCTTACCGAGAGTGAACGATCCCTTGTTGTCTGCTCAATTATCTCCACAGAGTTTCTCTTGCATCCGATTCATTAACTATATTGGACCATCATGGTGGTGATCCATAAGTTAATAATCAAAGTACAAGATACACCCAACAAGACATCTTTGGTGACTCAGGTCTAAGATCCAACCGTGCCATAGTGATGATAGAATACCCTGATAGACAATTTAGTAAGATATCGATCAGAGTTTCTATGATGGTCAGTTCAGTGAACTCATTCTACTAATGAGCACCTGTATGTGTGTATCTTAATGTCTCCACACTAAAGACCAATGAAATCGGTCATTTTCATCATATCAGAAGATATCACATATACAAGTCTATCTGGACCCTTAATGCCTTATCTCAAGGACCTATGACTTGGAATATTTAGATCACTAGCATCTAGATGATTGATCACATTATCATGATCTCATCATGATTCAATCATCATAGCATGTGATCAAAGACTTCATTACAATATGCGTATCTAAAGATAAATGGTAATAAATAAATACCTTTTATTATGAATAAGATGATACAAGAAATGTTTAATCATATCATATATGATTGGCTTGTACGACATACATTTCTATCAAATTCAAACCAGCTAAGCCAAGTCAAACTGATGAAGAATGTATATTGGGTATGCTTTAAATTTTTTTAACAAATGCAATCCAAACATCCTAATTTGTAAAAATTTGAAAAAAAAACCTAATTTACAACAAATACCTAAGTAACATGAAATTAAAATGTTTTCTAAACATAATTTTACAAAAAAACATCAAATTTAATAATTTATACCATAATGGAGGAAATTCGGCCGGTAAACCCTAGCTAGGGTGGGGGTAGCGACTGCGATAGCAATGGCGACCGACGGCGGTGGGGCTGTAGTGGCGTCAACTAACAACGGTGGTGGAAGCAGCAGGGGGTAGTGGCGCCGACGAACATTGATGGTGTGAGTGGTGTGAATGGCGTGAGCAAATAGCAAGCGACAGGAGGAAAAGAGGACTTGGGTGGGTTTATAACACCAGATTAATGACAACGGCTAAAGTGCTATCGCCAATGGTGTATTAAGTTACATTGGCAACGGCTTATGTCATGGTGAATAAAATTCAACTGTTCAACTTATTGGCGACGGCTTGTAAGTCATTGTCAATGGATGTCGATGGTTGGCTGAATCTTTTTATTTTTTCTACATTAGCGATGGTTGAGATCATTTATAATAATCTCTTTTACGTTGGCTTCATAAAGCTGTTGCTAATTTACATGATATTTGCAATGGCTTACTACCATCATCAATAATATTATCGACGACAACTCACAAAGCCGTCGCCAATACTCTTATTTCGTGTAGTGATCCCACACAAGTTTGGATCTTGATGTCATTGCTTGTAGTGCATTCACCTTACTAGCATTGGAGCTCACATGTATGGATGGCCAATGAATATCCCTATCAACGGTGAGCCATAGATTGTTCAAACCAAGTGAAGAGCTCGTCGTATGGGATGTGAAAACTCAAATGGAGAAAAAGCAAGTTGGTTAAGCAATTCAAATTGCATCTGCTTTTTCATGCAAATGTATTAAAAATAAGAAAGCAGCCATAGAATGTATAATAAGTGAGAAACTACTGATATATTAATTGCAGTGAGCTTGGACATCCTAGCACAATTTTGAGTAGTAATGACATAAAACTACTGAGAACAGTCTCCTATTAATCTTACTAGTATAAGACTGACTACAACCTTCCCCTATACTTATTTGGTCTCAGCCTCATACCTCAAAGAAATGAAATCTCTGCAAAGGCGTAAGAGAGGTACATTTGGTTGCACAACAATTTTTTGTACACTTCAGTGCTAAAATTTTATGTTAAAAATAATGTTTAAGATGGCTTAAGACATAAAATTATGATGCTTGATGACATGATGACAAACAAAGTATATACCATATATAACCATGAAAGATGGAGGATCACATGAAAGAAATCTCTCTTTTTGTTTGTCCAAGAAGACATCTTCCATTAAAAATAATTTTTTATAATTATTGTCAAACACCATTTTTAACAAGTTTTATTACAAAAACTCAATTTATCATACAACTAAACACCCTATTAGAATATGATAGTTATTTATCAACTACCTTTGCAATTGAAAAGCCTATATGAAATTTTAAAAATTAATCATAAAAGAGTACATGCCATGAGCATATTAAAAATCTTATCTTAGAAGTTCCTTGAATGGTCCTATTATGCAACCGATCTGTGCATAACGTTGTTAACGAAGGAGTCAGATTTTATAACTTGACATTCATGCTACATGTCAATTTCCATTTATTAGAACTTAAAAATCATAAAAAATAAATATTTTAAATTATTAAATAAAATAAATTATTATAAAACATATCAAATATGATCAACATTTATGTTATAAATTTTCAACCCAACAGGTATCAAATATGTGAAGATAAATATGTACCACCGTTGACCTAAATCCTAAGAAAACTCGACACTCAATTTTGTATTAAAGAGAAATATATTTTCTTTTCTTTTCAATATCATTTGTTGAATAATCTTACGGCAGATATGCAAGTTAAAATTATCTTGTAATTTTATAAGTATCTTTGGTGGATGATTTATATTCTTTTTCATGGTTTAATTTTTGTCACTTACATTATTTTTATTTTTATTTTAATATATTACATTATTACAAATATAATATATGTATCTATCCGCCAATCTTCTATTAACTTAATGGCATCTTAATGGATAACACAAGATAGTTTGCCGACGCAGCCATTTATAATTAATCTTTAGAAAACTTAAGAGGGTGTGGGGGGGATCAGGAAGAAACTCCAAATTAACTTGGCTTTATTATTATTATTTTTCATCGCTTCTTACTGTGAAGAAGAACAGGAAATAACAGGGAGATCGGTTAAGGACACGCATAAGCTGTGGAGAGCACGTACGGTTGCTTGTTTGTTCCATCTGATGTGTGAGGTCGAGATAGGTAGTCATATTTTATGCGTGCATGCTTGGTTCAAGGGTATTAAAAATAAATACTTTTAACAGATTTGATATTGTTATTTCCTAGATAATAGAGTATTGAGTTTTATGAGTATACTCTTATGGGGTGTTTGTCATGGTTACCAAACACCTACTTTAACAAGTTTTCTTACAATTTTTAAAAATTAAAATAAAAACTTTCATTAAGATGTTGTTGTTGTTGTTGTTGTTGTTGTTGTTGTTGTTGTTGTTGTTGTTGTTGTTGTTGTTCTTGTTGTTGTTGTTGTTGTTGTTGTTGTCGTTGTTGTTGTTGTTGTTGTTGTTGTTGTTGTTGTTGTTGTTGTTGTTGTTGTTGTTGTTGTTCCTGTTGTTGTTCTTGTTCTTGTTCTTATTGTTGTTGTTGTTGTTGTTATTGTTGTTGTTGTTCTTGTTGTTCTTGTTGTTTTTGTGGATTCTTCAGGTGAGAACCATGTAGTAGAGTGAACATATTAGCTCATCCTGGTTTAAGTTTGCTATGCTGGTAATATCAACTGTCTTTTTTCAGGGAGTTTGATGAGAACCTACATATTTGATTGTTATTGTAGCATCTAACTGGCCACGTTTCAGAAATTATTCTTTTAGATAAAATTATTCTGTAATTTTATTTTAATACAATTTTTATCATGAAAGTGTACGAAAAATTATCGTGCAACCAAACACCTCATTAGACATGAGCTAGAAGAAACATGGCATAATTAAATCTCTTTAATTTTGTAATATGTCTCTTGAGAAGAGATTATTACATCTTATTTATAGATTGCAATCCTAAATTGACTATACTTGACTTACCTATAATTTGACACTGACTCTTACTTCAATGTAACTCCTACTTGAAGGTGACTTCCAAATTAGTAACCAATTAATATATACTTGTAATTAACAAAATCTGTATATGACTCAAATTAATCAAACCAATGTAGAGATATATATCTTTAAAAATAAAAAGCTCCACTATGAATAATGGCGATGATTCCAATTTGTTGTAGGATTTTTTCTTGCTTGCAAATATATATCGTAGGTTAATGTAACTCTCTATATATAGTTAGCCATGAAAGTAAAAAAAAAATTAATAAAACATGATTACAAGCAGATTTATTGCTTTACAAAATTATGAGGATTACCGCGGGCGTGATGTTAATTTATGGACTTGAACCCAATTAAAAATTTAGGATACATGGGGATATCAGAATACAATAGCACCACAGATTTTAGATGGTTGCTCACATTTTTGCCACAAAATATTCCACTCTTTTACGGCTTTTTCCGATAAAAAAGCCTCATATCTATACCTATACAATAGAAGCGCGAGTAGCCAATTTTTCGTCTTTCCTTTTTCAACCGTCCGATTTTTTATTCTTCCTGTCGCAGCCATCCGATGGAGCCTTCAATGGAGATCCGTTACGCGACCTCATGCCTTCGATGGAGCCTTCAATGAGCAGTGGCGTCTGATGCGTTCTCTCCGCCGGCGACCCTAATGCGAGCATCCCGCAGCCGGCAGCGGCGCCTCATCCCGTTCTCCTTCGGCAACGGCAACGGCAATGGCGGGGCGCCTCATGCGTTTTCTCCGCCGGCCGACCCGTTACGCGAGCATCCTCATCTTCAATGTCGAACCCGTTCCTCTCGCGCCGCCTCTTTGCTCCCTTCTTAATTCCCCGGTTGCCTCGTTGCTTCTTCCACCTCCCCGTTATTACTAACCCTTCATCCGGACGTTACGATGCACCTTCCCTCTTTCGGCATCCCTTTCCATTGTGCCCCGCTTGAATATCCAGTCTAAAGGCCTCATCGCATTTACCTTCAGCCTTTCCTCCTCGCAACGTCGCTCCTCATATTTGCGCATTCCATAGCCTTGTGTCGACCCATTCCGTAGCCTTCGCCTGGCAGCCTTACGCAACGTCGCTCTCCTCATCGTCCGTTCGTTGAATACACCAGACGATAGGTTGATTACACTAGACGACAGGTACTTCGGGCAGTTGGTGTTTTCCTCGCCGCATCTTATATATCACGATGAATTAATTTTTTACTCCACCGATCTTATCCTATGTTAAGAATCGACATTATTATAGGCCACGGGTACCTTGAGCCGTCCCTTCCGATGATTTCGTCGAGAGGTATGTTGTATTTCATACACATTTTTAATAAAAAGTTAATTTTGTTATATTTATTTAACGCCGTGCACTTCGTAGAATAGACAACGGCCGTGTTAATTTGTTAGAACGTTAGCATCTTTTGTTTTATAGAACTCGCTGAATTTCTGATCTATGTTTTATCTACCTTCTAGCTATACACGTATAAAAATTCATTTGTATTCCTTGGTTCTAATTTAGGAATTTTCAGTTGAGAAATGTAACAAAAGACAGCTATATTAATGTGATTTTTATAGTTTAAGGAGTGCCTAGAGTACGTATGAAATTGGTTCAGAATGCGTTTGAATCAAATTGATCTAATCTGGCTTGCCCCTTCTTGATTAAGAATAAGATAACTATATCTGAAAATTGAAAAATGTTAATTCTCATTATAAACTTAAAAATCTCAAAATTAGAAATGAAATAATTAAGGTATCATATGAGCTTAATTACAAATAAAATTCTCAAATTAAAATTCAAAAAAAACATGGACTGATATTCATTTTAGTTGTCCCTTGACATCAACGTTATTTATTTTTAATATTATTTTTATATGCCTTGTGCATATATATAGAAGAAGGAGACTTTTGATTCTCACATGTGATTCTCTGTCGCAAATCATATATCCTGATTCTGTCGCAATTCATGTGATTCCCATCATGATATTCTCATGTTCTTATATGCACATACATTCTCTCTTTTTTATAAATTGTAACAAATGATATTATACATAATGTAAAACCAGAAATAAAAAGTAATAAAAAATTGACAAAAATGATAAGTTCGATTGTAAAAGAAATACGAGTACAATGTAAAATTGTAAATAAAAATAGTAATAAAAATTGACAAAAATGATAAGTTCCGATTGTAAAAGAAATATGAGTACAATGTAAAATTCACAACATATAATTCCGACATTACTCCAGTGACGTAACACGAGCAAAAAAAATTTTATTACCTATCTCTCGTGCATCGGAGAATTAAAAAGACCCGGTTTTAAGTTTGTAAATCAATTTTCAAAAAGTATAGAATCTCAAACTCGAACCTAAAATTGAAAATGGGAAGGAAAGCCTAACTCAAGCTTAGATAAATCTAAGTCCTTTGAACAAATATTAACCCAAGATAAATTTAAAACAAAATTCATCAAAAATAAAAAATAAAAAATCAGCAATTGAAGTCCGAATCGAAAATCCCAAATCAAAGGCTTCAAACTCGTAACCGTAATAGAAAGTGTCAACCCGAAACCGAAACAAAAATGATTAATGGATGAAGGCAAAGGAAAATCAAATATGAACATGGGCTCCCCAAGACCCACATTTCAAATAAATAATAATACTAAGTCCTCAAGGCAACACAAGGAATTCTCGAGCTCTTTTAAAAATGGAAACAAACATGAATCCACAGACTTAAAACAGAAGCTTTAAAAAAATCTCAAATTGGAACAAGTCTCAAAATCTGTAAATCAAAGAAATCCAAAAGAAAACATTATGTCTTAATCAATTAATCAAACACTTGAAAATTGGAATGTTGAATATAAAAAATCTCAACCTGAAACTAATTAAAACAAGTATAAAAAATCTGAAGTCGGATCGAATTTCTTTAAATGACAAACCCGAACCAATGCAATTCAAATATTGACAAACCTCGTTCTCAGATCCAAAAATCTAAAATATGAAAGTTCCAAAATCTAAAAATTCACTAAATCCCAAATCCAAATTGAAACCTCTCAAAAATACATCACATCTGAAAGACAACAAGTCAAGTAAGATGAAAACAAAAACATCTCAAATTGAAAAGGCATTAAGCCAAACATAATAGAAACAAAAACTTAAAACAAACCTAAAAGTTAAAAGACATCAATTCTTGAATAAAACAACAAAACTAAAGAAAACACATCGCAATTAAAGTCTTTGTTTAGCATAATTGTTTGTTTCCATATTTTCTTTCGATTTTATACATTGCATAAACAATAGAGGTTAAGACGTTCTCCTTTCAATTCCAATTAAATCAAAATCATTTTATTCCAATTTCAGTTTGATTTTGATTTCATTATCAAAATTTAAAGTGAATTATATATTATATTTTTTATTTAATAATAAACTAATAAATCTCATATAACTACTAAAATTTTATGATTTTTGTTTTTTGGTACACCCATGTTTTCAGATTTTTTTAGACTTTCAGATGTTCATATTTTTTAAAATCCCCAGGTTTCGTACCTTAGATTTTCTCGTTTTTCCTTGGGATTTTCAGTATTTTTGGATTTTTCAGTGTTTCGGTTTTCATTGGTTTCAAAATTTTAAAAGTTCTCTTAACTTTCGTAGTACCCAGATTTTTGATGTTTCGTAATTTTCATAACTTTGTTGACTTTTTAAACTATGTTTTCAAAGGTTTATTTAACTTTCTATTAAAAAGTCTATTTTCATATAGTGCCCAGATTTCTATTTAACTTTCTATTAAAAAGTCTATTTAAACCAAAGTAAAGTGCAAATGCCTAAATATTTATGAAGAAGTAAGGTCTTAAATATTTGTGAAGAAGTAAGATCAAAATAGTAAAAATAGTATTTGTAAGAGGTTATCATTTATTGCTGGTAATAGGAGTTGATGAGATGTTTGATTACAACATAATTTTTTATATATTTTCATGATAAAAAGTTATATTAAAATAAAGTGTGAGTTAACTAATAACATAAAATTGTTATGTTTGGGAGAAACATAATAACAATAAAAGAATGTGTACCATTTATGACCACACAATGTGAGAGATCACGACATAAAAATAGAGGTGAGACTATTTTTTTGATCAAGAAGAAGAACTCTTTTAAAACATAAAATTATAATAGTTATCGACAACTCTTTTAACAAGATTCATTACAAAAACATAAAATTGTAATAAAAACTCAATATAACATGTAACCAAACTTCTTATAAGTGGTCTTTTTTGCGATCATGATAGTGACATCTGCTTTTCGGTTTGTTTGGAGAATTTTCATGTAATATTTGTTGATAAATATATAAAACTATCTTTATTATGTATATTTTAATGATTTCTTGAAATTTTCTTCCATCCCACCCCAAATATAGCCGACGAAATTCCTCTCAAATGGCATATAACTCCAAGAAGGCTCGCTTGAATATGGGGAGAAGTTTGTCCGACATTTCTGGACATGTGAGGGGTAGAATAGCAGCCGGTTTGGTATGATGTATATTTTTATTCAAAATGTTCGAAAAATATCAGTGATCTAATTGAAAGGTAAATTGTCTTATTACGTCTTGATTTGACAATGTGATTAATCTTTTAAAATACATAAACTTAAAAATTAATGTTTACAAATTTCTTATAGATATTGTTTGAGATTAAAAATTGGTGACAACATTTCCAATTTATGGCTCACAATTTTCAATCAACAAGTCAAGAAATACTTGGCATGCCGGTACTTTTGTTGAAGGAAAAGAAGGTTTTATTGAATAGTTTTCTTTCAGTCTTTCTATGTTATCAATTTGTCTGCTTCTATTTCTATACAGGACAAAGACGTGACAGCATATATGAGTCTTCTGGAGAACTTGATGTACAGAAGATATTTGTTCACTGTGAAGTGTGTCAAAAGAAAAGATGATAAAAATATCAATTACATGATGTTGATGAAGTCAACGAACGTATCTCGAAGAAACCAAGAGTTGAATAACAAATTCAACCATTGTATTATTTGTTTTCATTAGATACATGTGTCTGAACAATTTTAATATTTCAGTTTATTCATCACTTCATATTCTATACTTTGAACAATTTGAATAAATAATTATTTATTATTATATATAAAAGTATTATAATATATAAATTTATAATTAATTATATATTTATTTGTTATTCGTACACGTGCGAAGCACGTTCTTTAACTAGTATATATATATATATATATTCCGTTGCATCTTCTCCATCTCTGGAAAATAAAAACTACCGTTACGACCTATTTTTTCGTTAAGACGGGACGGACGGTCAACAGAATTAAGAAATAAATTACAAGTGTGAGCAAAGGGCTTCATCATGTCAGACCGTTCTTATTACAGAATTTACAGAAGAAACGATAAAATGGCAAGAGTAGCAAGCATTACGCACACAGGCGGCGGGCAGTGAAACCAAGTTGAAAAACTTTCAGGAAGAACCCATACATATATATGTTCATTATCGCTAAAGTAATCTAAGAAAGAAAGAAATTAAAGAAGACGACTACGCCAGAGAAACGTCCCAAATCAGATTCCGTCTGATCGATCGATCGTATAGCAGCAGAGAGGGTGTTCATGAGTAGAATTTGTATGTCTTGGCATCTAGGATGATCTGCCTGAGCGCGCCGATGGGGGCTATGATCATCAGAAGAACACCCAATATGATGCAGATCTGGACACAGTACAATGTTAAATAACGTAAGTCATATATATATAATTAAGGATTGAGTTAATCTGTCATTTGAATCGCCACCTGCAGGCTTCAGCAAGATAGAGTAGTAACTGGACGAAGCATCAGTAACTAATTCTTACGTACCCAGTTCGCGATCCACGACAGGCTGAATCTCTTCGGCTTGTAGATGGCCAGCCACATGATGCAAGGAAGCTGCGCATGTTCGATCAGGAGGAAATAATTAATATTGGCATTATAAAACGCTAAACTACTTAATATTCTACGACACAAAAAAATAGTATGTACACACGAGGGATCAAAAAGAGCATTTTCGAGGCACTTACGAAGTAGGTGGTGGGGGCGAACGCAAACCCTCCGAAGAAGCCGAGCAGCCCGCCGAAGAAAGGGAACGTCATGGCGATGAACATGGTGAGCGCTGCGGATGAAATAATTAATTAAGGAAGATTAACATGACAGACAATTCTACAATAGGAGTCAAGTACGTAGTAATTAATTGTTTCTTTTTATCTGGAAGAATTAATATTATAAGTCTTGAATAACACACGTACCAACATAAACGCTCCGGGCGATCAGACGAAGAGTGAGACCCGGCGGGAGACGGAACTTCTTCACCAAGACGGTTTCCATCATGTCGAAGACGGGCATGGCGTAGATCTGCGTGCGGCACGTCGTGGAGAGATGATCAGAGATGGTATGTCGAATCAATTAAGCAAAATGAAGTAATAATACACGTTTAAAGATCGTATATGTAATATAGATATATCTAATCACCTGGTAGCTGCCGATGACATGGATGACGACCATCATGTTGGCGGCGGCGATGAGCCAGCGGGGCTTGGCGAGGGTGAGCAGGATGTTGTCGTCGACGGAGTTGCCGTAGGCCCAGTAGCCGACCAGAGCGACGGGGAAGTAGCAGAGGGCGACGACGATGTAGGCGACGACGACCCCCTTCCACATGGGCTTCTTCGACGGCACCTCCGGGGTGGAGGGGATGGTGGCCTGGATCTCCAGCACCACGTTGTGGCCGGCGTAGGCGAAGGCCACGTCTCCCAGGGCCGAGAAGAAGCCGAAGACCTTCCCCGCCGGGCTGTGCCCCCGGTAGCCGTAGTCGACGTCGGGCAGCCTGCCCCTGTGGACGGAGGCCACCCAGGCGATGGTGGAGTAGCTGAGCGACATGACGGCGGCGGCCAGGGAGACGCCGGAGATGGAGTTGAAGTTGGGGAGCTGGGAGAGGACGAAGTGGACGGAGGCGAAGATCATGATGAAGTAGGTGGTCCTGATGTCCTTGCAGCTCGGGCACACCGAGTCGTGGAACTTCTTCAGGGACTTGCCGCCGGTGACCATGTAGACGATGTTGACGCCCACCTCCACCACCAGCTGCTGCGGGACGACGATCCACAGGCCCAGCTTGTCGCCGAAGGCGTGCTGCCCCAGCTCGTGGTAGCGGTCGAACCGCTTCCCCGGCACCATCTCGTGCATCTCCACCATCTGCCACAGCGTGTACAGGGTGATGATCCACGACAGCACCAGCACGGCGATCCCCGGCCCCCATCCCAGCTCCGACATGGCGAAGGGCAGGCTGAGGACGCCGGCGCCCACCATGGCGGTGACATTGTGGAAGGCCGAGTACCACCACTTGGCGTTCCTGGACGACGTGATGGGGAGCCAGTCGTCGATCGCCTTCTTCGAATTGGCATCCTGCAGGGTCGACGTCGAGGAAGAAGGATCCGCCGCCATCGCAGCCGGCGGCGCACCGAGAGATCGGAGAAGACGAAGGTGAGAAAGTAGCAAGGCAGCAACCTAGCCTAGAACACGCGGATGCGGTGATGGAGAGGGGGAGGAGTGCGTACGTATAGCGGGCTGATCCCGTGCGAAGAAGATATATTTACAAGGGAGGTGAATCTTGTACGAGTCAGACTCGGAAGATCAGTAGTCATGCATACAGACATACATACGGACTCGGAAGGCTTTAATTAGGGAGTCGGGTTAGTTCCAGAGCGCCACGGTAAACAAAAAAATAACTGAAAATAAAAGCATAACTATTTGTGGTGAAAACCCAGGCCACGCCAGCCCTGGCAACGCGTGTCGTTTCTGTTATAAGTTCTGTCTGCTCCTATATTCATATTTTATCGTCCAACTGTAAGTCGGACCGGATTTGAGTTTATTCTTGTACTGCTTGTTTTAAATTTTAATCTCGTGGCAGATTAATAAGGGGTTGATACGGAGCAGACACCGGCCCCATTCAGAGGACGTGCGCATAGAATGGTTTGGCTGCAGCCCAACCCAAGGATCTTTCGTGTCAAAAGCTTTTGCCCAAGCTGAATTAATTAGTTGGAAAAGATTAGCTGAATTAATAAGTACGCAATAGCATTGTTGGAGTAGGGGGTGATATTCAAGTAGGTGTCCAATTTAGGAAAGAGTTACTGTTATATTTAGTTAGGCTTTGTTTGACCGGTGGCATTTGAGTTTTGACTTAATGAAATATTTAAAGTTTTAATTTTATTTCAATATCTTGTAAGAAACACAAAATCATATAGGATGTTTTGTCGTACAATACATTTATAAACTTTCATGATAAAAATTTGTATTAAAATAAATTGTAAAGTAGCAGTTTGTCATGTTTGGGAAGATGAAGAGAAAAAAAAGAGTGAGTCATATATGACCAAAAAAAAGTCAGGAACCTCTTTTTTAGTAAAACAACTTTAAAAACATAAAAATATATCATGAAATCAAACACCCTATTGATTATTCACTTCTAAAAATAAAAAAAGTTACGGTAAATAACTAAAAATTAAAGTGATCTATTAAGAAGTTACTATTATATTTACATATTTTCTCAAAAATTTCAATATCTAATATTTAATCGATTTAGATGTTAGAGATGGATTAATTCAAAAGAAACGGGCCCATCACTTATGGGGTGTTTGGTTGCATGATAATTGAGGTTTTTATTTTAATTTTTAAAAATTGTAAGAAAACTTGTTAAAAGAGGTGTTTGACAACCATGACAATTTTACGTTTTGAAAGTGATTTTCTTCTTAAACAAAAAAAGTGGGTCTCACCTCTTTCTTTTTTCTTGTGGTCCCCCACTTTATTTGGTCATGTGCCGTGGTTACTCTTTTTTGTAATCACATCCCTCCAAACATGATAATTTTATGTCATGAGTTAGTTTACTTTTTATTTTAATACAATTTTTTATCATGAAAATGTACAAAAAATTATCATGCAACCAAACACCCCATTATATATTAATTAGATTAACTACTTTTTTACCACAAACTAATGAGCTAGACATAAAATGAAGAGTTTAGATTTTCAATTGAAGTCAAAACAAACGTCGTCCTATATAGTCAACTTAAAATGAGACTTAGAAAAAGTCCAAGTCAATTCATCTTATAAACCCAGGTAAGATTTGGATGTCTTGATCTATAAATAAAGTGTGATCTCTTCTCAAGAGACAAAAGTTGGTTTCTGGATAGAGATCAGATGAACAGCCCTTTGTGTCATATTCTATTTAATAATATTGACTACTTCCCTTTTAATGATATATATATAGTGTAGAGAGAGAGAGAGAGAGTATATTTTTCCGGAGGTTAGTTTACGGACAGGACATCTGTTTTGCAACAACTCTCCACGCCTAGACACAACTTGTTTAATGCTCTCCACACATGTATGAGCGAAGACTACGAAAGAAAAGCAAATTAAAGTGATTGAGAGACTGCTGTAAAATTACGCAGGTATTCATCGAATTATTTCAGCGACGGTGACTGCCACATGAGCGTCCATCCATAGACAACAAGACGTGTTCCAGCTCTGGTACAAATTTTTCTGGCTGAAGCGGCCATCGATCGACACCACACCCATCCTTTGAAGGAAGAGTCCGGTTTTTTTTTTCCAGACAAACTAGTAAATTTTTTTTGCGCAAATGCATACTAGGTCCGTTTTACGGGAATCACTTTACCACTAGGTCCGTTTTCAAAAATATCTTTCTATTAGGTCCGTTTTTTCAAAATATGGTCACACCCACTCCAATTTGGAGTTGAAATGTCTTTTTTGCCCTGCCCCCCGCCGGCCCCCCTCCCTCCCAGCGACGCTCTCCACCGCCCCCCGGCGAGGCTCCCCCCGCCCGCGCCGCCCGCGGAGCCCCCGGCGGCGGTCCCCCCGCCCGCGGAACCCCCCCCCGGCGAGGCTGCCCCTCGCGGCGCTCCCCCGCCCGCGGAAACCCCCCCCCCCCCCGCGACGACGTCCGCGGCGCTCCCCCGCCCGCGGAAACCCCCCCCCCCCGGCGAGGCTCCCCCACGCAGCCCCCCCCCCGCCCGCGCTCGCCGCCGCCCTGCTCCGACATCGCGTCGTCTCCTGCGTCGTCTCCTGCTCCGACATCGCCGCCCGGGACGCCGTCTACCTGCGGGAAGGGCAAAATGGGGATACGGGGACAGTAGTTGGGAAAAACGGACCAAATGGTAACATTATGTGTTGTCAACGGATTAAATGGGATGAAAAAGTGGCCAACGGAGTTTTTGATAAACCGATTTTCTTAAATGGACCTGGTGGTAATTTTCCCTTTTTTTTTTACTCAGATACAAGAAGTTTAGATGGAATTCATGATTTATCATGATATAATTGGTGAAACTCAAGTGGATCTCACAAATTTTATATTTTCGATGGAGAGGTTTTCTCACGTGCTGAGGGAACTTGGAGTCTTGAAAGATTGGGTAAACCAGGATTTTGGAAAAGAGCACACGTTTATATATTTTGACCAACGCACGTAGAAAGAGAGACCGATGGAGATGGCTGCCAAGATATTTAACACGATAATATTATTGTCAAGACAATAACATCTATTGATATACAGTTCTAGCTATAAAGCTAGTACGTATCAGAGATCAACTGAGATGATCTGCACTTGTGGTGCCTAACTAGCTAGCGCTACGTACTGATCAGATATAAATATAAACGTCCTTTCCGAAGAATAAAACTTTTCATATGAAATATATGCATGGCGGAGAGCTGGGAAGAATCTTTCCCTGTCCCTGACCCTGCAAGAAGTAATTGGAGCTTTCGCTTTGAGCAAAAATGGAGGTCTGGCTTCTCCAGTGCTGATAAAGCAAACCCTAGCTAGTTTTGGACACAGATTTCCGTAGGGGTGGAGGGTACTTGGCAGAGGCAACCCACCTCTCACAGGTCCTTAATTTCCAGAGGCGAAGACTCTATATATATATGTATATATATATGACCGAGAGAGAGGCAAAGCGTAGCTCTCCAGAATAGAATTAAAGCCCTAGAAGTGGGCGCATCTACGTACGTACCCACACAAAAGATGTCAAAGTTACCCGCAGAGGAAGTTCTCGCCAGCCCCCAATGGAGATATATAGGAGCTCAGCACATACCTTGACCATGTTGTTGTCGCAGTCCTTGGCAGGGGATTGAACTTGTCCTACTCTCATGGTTGTAGAGGCGTACAGCGTTCTCTCTCTCTCTCTCTCTCTCTCTTTCTCTGAGAGATAAGAGATTAAGGAGGAGGTGAATATAGGAGGGGTCCGGGCGTCGGAATTTAAGGAGGCCAGGGCCACCCACCTTCTAGCTCGTTGGAGGTGATGGCCTGCTCTCAGTCGACGTTGAGGTCATCTCGGCCAGCTCAAGAGGCAAAGTCCACACTCTTTAATTAGCGAACTTTGCCAAGTAGATATGCATTAACTAATTAAGGCGAGATAAGGTATTAAAAATTGCATAAATTGCGAAGTATCTTTTACCGGCCACTCATACGTACTGATATATGTGACATGCTACCTCTTAATCTATGGACGTGTGAGCTGGGAGGCTACCTAAAGCAGTTGCACGCGTTGGTATATATTATTCAATCTGATCGTATATAAAATTGTCGGCACATATATATATATAGAAGAAGTTAGATTATTACCGGTCTCCCTTTATTGGGAATTGCGTTTGGTTGCATGATAAATTCTGTTTTTGTTTAAAATATATTCTTTTGTAGCGGTCCTAATTAACTTGTTAATTAAATAGGGCGTCTGACGATCTTTACAAAAATATTTTTTTAAATGAAAATTCTTTCTTAAGCAATAGAGACTTCTATCACAATAATTGTAAAAGGACATAGACCCAATTGTGAAGTCTTATATTATATTAAACTATGTTATCTAAGGCAATTAAGCCGCTCTCCTCGGTGCTGATGCAAGGCACATCCTCCTTTCTTCGCCTCCTTGACGCATGCCTCAGGACCCACCATGGTCATCACTCTTGTCATTAAAAAATAATTAAACAAATGACTACTTTATTTCTTACACTTGGCCTTGAATGGCTTTAGACTGAAAACTTGCATGACGACGTTAGTAATTGTAAATTTGTAGCGTGCATTACGCCTTGGCTTACCTCACTATACATGTGCAATTCTATCTACATGCATCTGTCAACATACATTTTTATCAAAATCCCCATTGCATCAATTACCCGAGGCAACGGGCTGAGGCCATGGGTCAAGGAGCTTATCTCACCATGTATATACATGTACAATTCTATTTACATGCATGTGTCAACAAACTTTTTTATCAAAATCCCCATAGCATCAATTACCTGAGGCAATGGGCTGAGGCCACGGGTCAAGGCATGGGATCTCACGCCTCAAGTGCCTCTCACCTCTGAACTGCATATAGATTCTATGTTAACATTATTGAGTAGTCCATCTTAAAAAACTTGACATCAACAGTGAAGGGTCTTGACCTTTTAGCATTACTAATATGGGATCACTTATGTGAAGCAGGTGATCAATACTCATATTTAATGTGAAGCAGCAGCAGAAAGCTTCTTTGAAAAAGCAAGCAGACACCTTTTACATCACTCTGGAAAGGGATAAAAAAGATTACCACTGCCAGGTTCGCAAAGACCGAGGCATCCTATCAGAGGTGAGAATAGGGTGAAGTTATCGACAGGTGATGGCAGTGTTAAATGGCTGGAACATGATCTAGCTCTTGTAAGACACAAGAAGAGGATACAATCCACCATTCCGGTGGCGGTGAACCACCCAGCTAGTCACTGGATGCCCTGAAAACGAAATGAAACCTATGTTGTAGAGTTCAAACCGGGAGCCCAAAAGAGATAATTAAAGTGAGTGAAGGGTACAGTCCGCTGCTATGCTTGTACAATATTTATAAAAACAGTATTGAAGTTATCCACTCTCATGATATTATGTCATATCATATATACCATAGAGAAGAGCTGCAGGTGAGGAAGGTGGCAGGTAGGTTGAGAGGAGACGAGGCGGTGGAGTCACTAGAAAGAGGTGTAGGACAGTGAGGACCGAGGAGAGGGGAGGCAGGGCCACAGGGGTGGCCGGTGGTGCAAGAGAGGCAATGGCGGCAGCCCTTTCACCACACCATGTTCAAGTGAATAATACAGAAGGCCTGACGGTCCAAATTCAAATCATGCAGACCCAACAGCGGCAGATACACAACTTAAAAGTGGACCACCACTTGGCAATGAACTTGACAGTCAGATGGGAGATTTTTAGCATCCAGGGTAGTCTGCTTTTAAGTTGTGGATCTGCCTCTCACAGTGGAATCCAATGTCAGACCGCAGTCCTTCATCTTCCCAGCCTGAAATGGAGCAGGGAAGGCACCAAAGCTGACGAGGGTGACTACCCAGGTGGTTTGGCCCAAGTTGAAGCAGCGAGGGTCCACCTCACCTCGCCTTGTTGCCTAGGTGGTCGTCTTGACTGCCTCTGAGGACATAATGAAAGAACAATGTTTACTACATCCTTATGATGAAAAACTAATTCACTACTTTGCTAGATTCATTATTCTTTATCAAGTGCAAATTATCACTCATTAGCTCATGTCATCAGCAAAGCAATCATTTTTAGACCATTGAAGCATGGTACGCACACCTTTTATAATACAAATTAAAGACGCATGAGGCTAATAATATCGCCATCATTGCCATAGAAAGTAACGTAATACACTCTTTAAGATGCAAAAAAAAATGAAAAAAATAAAGGCTGAAAGAAGAACTGTCTTGTCAAGTAACTGTGAAGGGCATATCAATTTAAAATCAAATTTAATATATAATCATCATCATCAGATATCTTTATAATAATAACAATTCTAGGTAAAAGAATCAGATAGAGAATATCATTTCTCACATGTCACATCATCTTTACAATGATGTCATACAAATGCATAACCTTAGTTGGTCATAGCATTAGTCAATTTGCCAAGTACAAAAGAAGCAGGAAGATAAAAGTAATATACCCATATCTGACAAATACATCATATGATCAACTATCTAATGACAGGGTTTCAGAATTCAGGACAAGAAGATTTCAAACCATACAATTCAAAATAATTTGATGAATAAGCCTGTATCAATGCCAAAGGAGGTACACAGTCAGACTATCAGGCTCTATCCTGCAATAAGACTACAGCTGGGGTGTTGTTTCAGTTTGGCATTGATGTCACAAGACTCATAACATAGCCTGAATCACTGATATAAACAGAGAACAGAACTGTTGAAATTGGAAGCCATTATCACTGATATAAACTACACACAAATGATTATAGTTTAGATCTATCTGATGGGAAGCTGACAACCACGCTTCTTATACAAGCAACTCTCATTTATAATACCCAAGTTTATTCAACCAACTGGATATATTCTTCCTTCCCAAGATCCAGATCAATAATAGGTATATGCATCGTGTGCTACCTTATCTTTTTCTTCACATCTTGGAACAGCTCCACCCAATTATTTACAATCCACAAGATGCTGACGGAAATAGCTGCCCCAACCACAATGACCCACGAGCTGGAAACCCAGAATGGTATAACATCACCTGCATTCCCTCTTACATAAAATATGCTCATTTTACAGAAGAACAGAGGACCAACAAATGCCCTGGCAAGTGTATAGAGGGCGTAGAATGGTGGAGACAGCAAGCTATATACTTTAGCAGCAGTCGGCGATTCAAGCTTCCGAATCCCAGAAAGAGTCCAAACATTCTGGCAAGCACTGGTTATTTCTGCGAGCACGAGAAGTATAAGAATTGCAAAAGCCCCATGGAAGACCAGGAAACGGCATGTGACGAACACGAAGAGCGTCGCTAAATGATGGGCAATGAAGAGGTAGTCCCCCGGATAGAATATAATATAATGGAGGAGATCTGTGATAAAATAGGCAATGCTATATTCGAGAACCAAGGACTGGAAGCAAGTATTTGCTGCGGCGAACCCCCGTTCATCCGGCGCAGCTGCCAGAATCGACAAGGTGGCCATGATGGCTGCCGGGGTGCCGTGCACCAAAGAGATGAAGCAGCTCGACGCATCCGGCCGGTGCTTCGGGCTCCAATTCCGGAAGACCGCGGAGTAGGCAAAGATGTACAACAAGCAATATGCAGCAAAGAAGGCCAAGAAGAAAGGGTATTCATGTACTACCGCCCATGGAGGTGCCGCCATAACTTGGAAGCAGAGGTTTATGGCGCACCTTCGGCAGATTTCAAATCAGCGCCGCGACAGAATCTGAAGCCAAGGCGCTAAAATTTGACAGCTTTCTCCTCAGACAGTGCTTGTTCTCAAGATTCTGAGAAGAAGAACAAGAAGATTCGATCATAAATCCTAAGGAGAGCAGAAAGTTGAAATGATGAATGAATACGGCAAGGCTACTTACATCAAGCCTCAGACTTTTGCCGCCTGGAGCAAAGAGAAGGCAGAGACGCAACACGGGCCTTCCCTGCACGAAGGAGGACACGTCCCTCCTGCTACCACCTTCGTATCGATTGATCGTCGGTGGAGCACACAGAGCGCGACGAAGAGAAGAAAGACACTACGGCAGGAATATCGAACTTCCTGTAGTGTGTCTGGATCGGGCATCGCCTGTGGAACCAGGGATGTACACGGACGATCTTCGTCGGGTCCGAGAAGAAACGGCAGGGAGGGGCAGCTGCTTCAAACTTCCGGGAGCGGCACGCAGACGCAGGGGAGATCAAGGCGAAGGAAAAAAGAAAGGGGCTTGTTTGTTGCGTGCATCCGCCGCCGCCGCGCCGCGACGCGACGGTCAGAGAATTGTGAAATGAGCACCGTCAGACATATATTTGCTTCTGTGGGCCTAGAGACAATTTGATATTTGCAAGTTTGTCCTTAAAACTAAAACCGATTGACCACCCGAGAAAGCGACTACTACATAAACTTCGCTACGAAGATTTCGTTCCTATCAAAATTAGTCTGTGAAAAATTTATAAAAGTCAGATTTTCAACTGATTATTTAGTCCAAAGATTAGTCTAGTTTTTATTGTGAAAAATGTGCTTTTCGTGAGATTTTTTTCAGAGGATATGGACTATTTATTCTTGCAACTTACAATATATGTTAAATGAAGTTTGAAGACATTCATTTCATTAGAACACAATAAAATTTTAAAAAAAATACAAAAATTTAAAATTTCATTTTAACAGTAATACTGTGCGCTTTCTAAAATGTCTAAAATTTTAAAATTTTTAAGATAAATTCAAGAATAAGTCCGTTGTATTTTAATTTTCTAACATTATATTAATGAATTATGACTCCGTTTCATGTTGTCGCACCAACCGAGATATATATATTTATCTTTAAAGTATAAGGACGAATCGAATCACACTGACACGCTAACCTAACCCCGTGGCATATTCCATGGACCCAATTCTCCATAGATCCGAATTCGATCGTTCCGTCGAGATCGCCTCGACTAGAGTCGCCTGGGTGGATTTGGAGGCATTTTGCATGAACATGGACGAGCAAGGGACTGGAGCGATACCGCATCTTCCAGCAGCACAACAAATGGTTGCATGATCCTCCCAGTGGTGCTACTCGACGCCCTCGCCCCCTCGGCAAGGCGGGTAAAGAACCGGAGTAGTCGGCTTTTATGATTCCCATTTTTTTCTCTTCACTTTTTTTCCTGTAATAGAAATGAAATGATCGAGCTGATGTGTAGTACTTCGTATTCGAGGTCTATTGATCGATATGAGTCAACTTGAAAGGTATCATGTGGGACCAGATTTATGTGAGATCTTTGCATTCGATGGAAATAAATATGGAAAGAATGCCCTTTTCCCCGCGGTGAAATGCAAAAAAGAGTATTATTCTCCGTGAAATGTAGAAAGGCCAAGTACCTAATTGTTGTTAAGGCCATGTTAAACAAATAGGCCGTTTAACTCAAAACCTGGAGACAATGAGTGAAGTAAGCAGTTTATTATATTTTTTCACCTTGTTTTGAATGCCCCTAACAGGGGACTATTCTTACAGGCCAAAGGATTCCCAATCTTGTCGTCCATGTACAGACAACAAGGACATATAAATCAGAGGCAGTTGATATTATTAGTCATATAATGATAGAGATATCTAATAATGTTACCAGAACAACATATAAGATACTTTGCGAGTGCAAACAACAAGGACACATATAATGCTTGCAATAAAAAAAGATGTGGAAGGAAGGGCATTTCATGGGTTTCTTCGGAGGAAATGGATTGAACGTTGTGAAGGTGACCCCAGAGAGCGCAATTAAGTTTTACACATTCGAAATGCTGAAGGACCTAATCATCAATCTAACTGGGGATGATAAGGGTGAAATTGGCACTCTTGGTCGTCTTGTTATTGGTGGTTTAGCTGGGTAGAGACAGACGGCTATATATCCAATTGATCTCATAAAAACTAGACTACAGACATATGCTTGTGAATGCCAAAGGGTTCCCAATCTAGAATTTCTGTCAACAAGTATATGCTGGCAGGAAGGTCCACAAGCTTTCTACCAGAGATTTCTCCCATCTGTCCTTGGAATTGTCCCCTATGCAGGGATAAGTGTTGCTGCCTACCAAAATTTAAAAGAATTTCCCGGTACATCTATTCTTAAATAAATCCGGTGAAGTGTAATTCTATTTTTCACTCTTCTATAAAAATGTAATGTTGCATCTGAAAACTTACCGCTTAAGTAGAACTAGCTGGTTCTCTTTGCAACTAGACTGTGGAACAATTTCTGGAATGTTTAAGCCAACTTCCCCTTCAGTTAATATGAACGAGGTACAATGTCTTTGGTTGTTGATATATATTATTTTGGTTTGAGTTGTTCGGTTGTTGGCATTACCATTTACTTGTATCTTACTTTACACTTCTTGCAGAGATTAACTAGCCATTCATTAGTGTCCAGAATGCAAGCACAACCCACCGGATGTTGCATATAGAGGAATATATGATGCCTTCTGGAGAACATCGACGTGAAGATGTTTTAGAATTCTATAAAGGAATCTTCCCCAATCGTGTCAAGGTTGTGCTCGCTGCAAGCATTACTTACCTAGTTTATAAAAATATGGAAGAGAATCTTGCCTTTAGTTGAAATTATGGAAGAACGAAAGAAATTATGTTAAACAATACAAGAGTGATTGTTAAATATTATGGCAATCATGAAGTCACTGATAAATAGTCCATTTATTCTTCAGTTTGATGACTATTTCCATCACGATGCAAGAGTAATTGTTAATATATATATATATGCCTGTCAAGTATGAGCTCCTTGAATTTTGTTTCTATTACAAAAATTAAGATAATTAATATATTTCTGTGTATTTAGTTAACTGACTACCACATGGCATACTGTTTGTAATTGTAATATGGACACCTGACATTCTAGTAATGATGTTATATATATTCATACGGGATCACCCATTGGTAATTACCGAGTGTGCGTACATTGTCTACAGCTGAGCACTCTGTTTCTTGTTCTTGTATTCCCATTTTCTCTTGGTATCAGAGTTGTAGGGTTCGATGGCTTCCGATAGAGGAAATTCTTCCGGAGCTTCGCAGATCAACAATGATGGTATGCAAGATTTCATGTGGGAAGCTTACGGTCCTTATTTCCTTCATCCGTCAGATAGTCTGGGAGTTGTTTTAATGTCTTCGCCTATTGTTGGAGGTAATTTTCTCACCTAGCAATGAGCTATGGTTATTGCACTTTCAACCAAAAATAAGTTGGCATTTGTTGACGGCACGATTAGCAAACTTGATATAGGAGATCCAATTTTTGAGTCATGGAAAAGGGTCAATAGCATGGTTCTTTCGTGGTTACTCAATTCTGTACATTAGGATCTTCTTCCCTCGATTTTATATGCTGAAACTACAAGTCAAGTCTCGGCGGATTTGAGGGAAAGGTTTTCTCCTTCAAATGGCCCAATGATATACTTTCTTGAACAGTTGATTGTTAATTTACGTCAAGAAAACGATTCCTTGACAAGGTATTTCTCAGTTTTGAAAGGATTTTGGGATGAATTGGCTCGGTATGAGCCAAAAATGCCAGTTGCAATTCAAAGTCGAAAACAGTTGATTCAATTTTTGATGGGTTTAAACGATGTGTCTTCTCAGGTGTGAAGTCAAATTCTTCTCATGGATCCTTTGCCAAATGTGGGAAAGGCTTATTCTCTTTTGCTTCAAGATGAGGCGCAACGAAATTTTTTTACTCTTGCTAAACAAGATGATCATGCGATGATTTCGGTTGAACAGGATGACAAGGTGATGTTGTCTAAAACAAATGATAAGTTCAGAAATCTGAGATCAAAAGAAGTTTGTTCTCATTGTCAGATTATTGATCACTCGAAAGAGAAATGTTTCAAGCTTATAGGCTATCCGCCTAACTACAAGTTCAGTCGTAGAACTTATGATAGAGATACAAGTCAACAAGTTCAGTAAATGCAAACATGACACACTTTCTGCTGAACAATATGAGCAATTGGTGAAATTACTTAAGAATGTTAGTACAGTGGAGCATCATGTTAATTTGGCAGGTAATAATAGCATGATGTCTTCTTGGATTCTAGATTTAGGAGCTTGCACACATATAACTCCTGATTCTAAACTTAAAGATACAAAATCAGTTCATCAAAATATTTTACTGCCAAATAATACTTCACTTCATGTGGATAGAGTTGGTTCTTTGCAATTGACAACAGATGTTAAGATTTCAAATGTGTTACATGTTCCAGAATCAAAATACAACTTATTATATATGCATCAGTTGATTCAAGACTTGAATTGTCAAATAACATTTTTTCGGGATCATTTTATAATTCAGGATCAGTTGTCCAAGAGGATGATTGGGTAGGGCCTTAGGCGTGGAGGACTGTACTACTTCAACCCAGTCATTGAAGTTTGCAATTTTTTAAAAACTAATACATCTGAAACTGAGCTCTGGCATCGGCGTTTGGGTCATCTTTCAAATGAAAGATTGATTTCTTTACAAGATTTTTTGTCTTACAAGTTTTGTTCTAGTTTTAAATGTTCTGTATGTCCTCTTGGAAAACAATGTCTTTTGCCGTTTAATTCCAGTAATACTACTACAAGTTCTGCTTTTGAACTTGTTCACATTGACATATGGGGACCATATCATGTTGTTTCAAGGACTAGTGCAAGATTTTTCCTCAATATAGTTGATGATTTTACTAGATTCACTTGGGTTTACATGATGAAATATAAGTCACAAGTTCAGAATATTTTGACAGAATTTTTTCATTATGTCTCTCAGCAATTTCAGGTTTCTGTCAAGAGAATTAGAACTGATAATAGTTCTGAGTTTTTTCAAATGATTTTCAAAAATTTGTTAAAGATCAAGGTATTTTACATGAGCATACATGTGTAGCAACATTTCAACAAAATGGTGTTGTTGAGAGAAAACATAGACATGTTCTGGATGTTGCTAGAAGTTTGCGGTTTCAAGCATGTTTACCCAAGAAATTTTGGTCTGATTGTGTTCTTACGGCTGTTTTTTTGATAAATAGGCAGCCTTCAGTTGTTCTGAAAGGTGGAATACCATATGAGAAGCTTTTTAAAAAACCTCCAGATCATCAAAGGTTAAGAACTTTTGGTTGTTTGTCTTTTGCTTCTACCATTCATTTAGATTCTGACAAGTTTAATCCTAGAAGTAAAAGGTATATTTTTCTTGGATACCCGGCTACTCAAAAGGCATATAGGTTATATGACTTGTCCACTGGTGAAGTCTTCACTAGTAGAGATGTGGTTTTCTTTGAAGAAGTATTTTTTTCTAATTAAGGTGAATACTCTATTGGTAATCATGTTGTTCCATTGCCGTCTACTGACAAACAAGGCTATACAAAAGTTTTACATGATGATTTGACACAGCCAGATTCACCAGATTTTCATGCTTCTTCTGATTCAGTAAGTCATATACCTCAAGTTTATTCAGATTGTACAAATAATGGTGTTCAATCTCAGATTCCTCCGAGAGTATCACATAGAATTAAGAAGCTTCCTGGTTATCTCAGGGACTATCATACTTCTTTTAATGCAGATTTATGCAAAGTTGATCATCCAATTCAACAGTTTATTTCTTATAACAGTTTGAATAGTAGTCATACAACTTTTATTTCAGCATTAGATTCAGTTCTTGAGCCTGATTCTTATGCTGAAGCTTCTAAAATTCCTGAGTGGAATCAAGCCATGAATGCTGAGCTTGCAGCATTAGATGCTAATAAAACATGGGATTTAGTTCAATTGCCACCTGGAAAGAAAGCCATTGGGTGTAAGTGGGTTTACAAATTAAAATTGAATCCTGATGGTTCTATTTCTAGATATAAAGTTAAACTAGTTGCCAAAGGTTTTTATCAAACTGAGGGTGTTGATTATAGTGAGACCTTTGTGCTGGTTGCTAAACTGTCTAGTTTAAGAGTTATGCTTTCAATAGCGGCTATTAAAGGTTGGCATTTGAGACAGTTTGATGTTAATAATACTTTTTTAAATGGAGAGTTGTTTGAAGAAGTATACTTGAAAGTGCCTCTGGGTGTTGATACTAAGGGGGAGGGAATTGTTTGTAAGCTTCAGAAGTCAATCTATGGTTTAAAATAGCGGCTAGGTCCTGGTTTCAAAAGCTAATGCAGGTTATATGTGCAGCAAGTTTTCAATAATCCAAAGTTGATCACTCTTTGTTCACTTGTACAAGTGGAAGTGATTTTACTGTTATATTAGTCTATGTAGATGACATATTAGTTGGTGGAAACAATTATGATAATATTCTTCATGTTCATAAATTTCTTTCAGATAGTTTTCATATAAAAAATTGGGAGTACCAAAATATTTTTAGGACTTGAGATTTCTCGGTCAAGTGAAGGTATTCATTTAAATCATAGGAAATATGTGTTAGACATATTGTCAAAAGTAGGCTTGCTTGGTGCTAAGCCAGCAAAAACATCATTGGAGCAGAAACATAATTTGTATAGTGAAAGCTCCGACAGATTGCATGATCCAACTGCTTATTGGAGTTTAATTGGCAAGCTTATATATCTAACAATTTCTAAGCCAGATATTACTTTCTCAGTTAATGTTCTTAGTCAATTTATGTATGATCTGAGACAGGTGCATTGGCAAGTTGCTCTTTGGATACTTAAGTATTTGAAAGGTTCACTAGGATATGGTTTCTTTTTTAGGTTAAATAGCAGTGTTGAGTTACAGATTTATACAGATGTTGATTGGGCAACTTGCCCACTTACATGGAGATCTATTACCGGTTATATTACTTTTTTAGGATCTTCTCCTATTTCATGGAAAACAAAGAAACAGAACATTGTTTCATGTTCAACAGCTGAATCTGAGTATCGTTCCTTAGCTACGGGTGTTTGTGAAATTCAGTGGCTTCTTTATCTCTTTTAAATGATTTTGGGATTCCAAGTAACAAAGTGAAGGTGTTTTGTGACAATCAATCAACAATTCACATATCTACAAATCTAGTTTTCCATGAACGCACCAAGCACATAGAGATTGATTGTCATGTTGTTCGGGATAAATTAAAAGCTGGTGTTATTGAATTGTGTCATGTATCTACTACAAATCAGTTAGCAGATGTTTTTACAAAGTCATTAGTTTATGATCAGTTTTCAAAGTTTCGGTGCAAGCTGGTGCAAAATTCTTTTGCTCCACCTTGAGGGGGAGTATTACAGAAATTTAGTTAACTGACTGCCACATGACATACTGTTTGTTATTGTAATATGGACACTTGGCATTCTAGTAATGCTGTTATATATATTCATACGGGATCACCCATTGGTGATTACCGAGTGTGTGTACATTGTTTACAACAGAGCACTCTGTTTCTTATTTTTGTATTCCATTTTCTCTGTTTCTTGTTTTGATGTCCAGCAGCAAAGGTATTATATTCTTCTGTATCTTCGTATTCCCTCAGTCTGTCACTTAGTCATGTCAAAATATCGTATCCTTCAGCATACCCAAATTCCGTGGTGTTGATATTGATTCTGGATGTTAAATTATATGTTAGATCATGATGAGATTAGATTTACTTGTTCTACAGTTGACGCTGCTATTAGCTACGCTACTATTTTTGTTATTCGTGTTGAATAGCAAGGATATGCAGAAAGGACGCATGGTACTCTCTTTTGTATGCATATATATATGTATGTACATATAGGATGCCGAACATGAGATCACACTGTGAGGTGACCACTAAAATCAGCTTCCGACCATGGTTACTAGTTCCATTCTTTAGCTTTAGATAACGTTTTGATGAGATTCTTCTTAATAAGAGCAGCGGCGGTGTTGTCTGCGGGCTCGTACTCCACTGCCCTGCACTTCCATGATATGGTGGTAGTGGTGTTCATTGAATTGAAGGTATATACCCCCTGATACTGAATTTCGTCCACATTTTCGGATGCCAAGTTCAGAAGGTTGTATTAAACACGTGGATGAATGCTAACTATAATATTTGATATTGTTAATTAAATCTAATGCTAATATATCTGACGTCAATAATCAAGTCTATATTTGATCAATTCAACATGATAACCAAACAGCTCCTTGGTTAATTCTACCATCAAAGGCTAATGTGGTGTTTAGTTGCAATATAGTTTGAGTTTTTGTAACAAAAAAATTGTTAAAAAGGCCTTTGGCAATCATTAAGAAAATATAATTTTATAGAAAAATTTTCTGGAACAACTACCAGACATGATAATTTTACATCATTAGAAAAATTAAATTTTATTTTAATACGAATTTTTATCAAAAATCATTGAGCTATAAATATTTGAGTTTAAGAGTCATGTTATGTCCGTAACAATATTTTTTTTCAAAAAACGTTCTGTAGTTAAAACAACCAGATGCATCTCAATGGAACGGATAAATTCACGTAGCTGTCAGATATAAACTCATTTCGCTTATGAAATGAATTTTAAAATTTTATCAGTTTACTAATAAACATGTCAACACATCGGAGTGACATCTTGCGTGGAGTGAAATACTCGACACAATCTGGGTGTAAGCTTATCAATACTTGAATAACAATATAACATAGAATATGCTGGATTAAAATATTCAAATCAGATAATCAAATTGGTTGATTTACGATTCTTAAATTCAGCAAGGCTCACATCATTCCAACGTGAAAAATTCTCAAACTGAATTAGAAAACTAAATGAATGACCAAGGCCACATTTGGTTAGAGTACCACGTAATTAACATATATCAAAATTGATACACATAGACATTTGTATCACGCAACGCATTTTATTTGTACTACTAATTTCAAAATCGATATTTAGTGTCAAACATCTCTAGATGATTTATAACAATATTCATTTAAAAGTCAATGGTGATCGATAGATATATCTAATGTTGTTTCCAAGGAGTCAAACGTACCTCGGTGTAATGAAATTATTTGCAGCCTTGGGCCTCCAATTAGAACTTGTTAATAAGCCCAGAGTTTCCAACCACGTTTAGCGAAGCAGAAATGTCTTGGGAATGGAATGGTCCAATCAAACTGGGTCACGGAAACCTCCAAATGGGCCCAATATCCTTTCGAAAATATGACCCCGGTAACTATTCTATTCTTTCCTTCATCGTCTGTATCCGTTCAAAACTATGTCACTTACGAGGTGTTTGGTTGTATGATAATTTTTTTTACACATTTTCATGATTAAAAATTATATAAATAAAAAGTGAACAATTCATGACATAAAATTATCATGTTTAGAAGGATGTGATAACAAAAAAGAGTAACTATCATTTATGACCGAACAAAGTGGGGGATCACAAAAAAGAGTAACAAAAAATCACTTTCAAAACATAAAATTGTCATAGTTGTCAAATACCTCTTTTAAAAAAATTTCTTACAATTTTTAAAAATTAAAAATAAAAATCTCCATTATCACGTACCCAACCCCCCCCCCCCCCCCCATTACTTCGGCCAAAAAAAAAAGTCACTTGGTATACTACTATAAATATCGGTTTGATGGAGAGCCGGATCTGAGCCGGATCTAACATTAGATTCGCTCGGCTACATGCGAACCGGTTCGGAGAAGGCGATAAAGATCCGGTCTGGTCACATGCATCCATAAAATTGTCAGTTTCGGCGGAGAGCCGTGTGACGGGACAGCAGTACAGCACTCATTCGGACAAGGCGATAAGATCCGCGAGCCTCGGATGCCGACAAAGGCAAATGGTCCAGTTTCAAATCACGTGCTTGACTAACGGTACCGGGCGACGTCAGCCGAGGCGCACGCGTCCGGACCAGCCACTCTACGAAGAGCACGTGGGTGGAAGATGTGCGAGTACACATCCATATGCATATCTCGATGGATGAAGATGATGTGTCCGTTTTCCTGTGGCGGGAGTCGGAGAGCCGATTCTTTTTAGTGAAAGATTTCCGGCAAGAAAAATGGAGAATTGGAGGGGTTAGAGTTTAAATTCACAGGTTATCATAAATCCACAGGTTACCACACACATATATATATATCTATATATTTTATCTTTTTGGACGGAAGACGTACGTCGAGCATCACCCTATCAAGTGCAAGCTTGAGTTGGATATTGAAACCACAGATCTGCAGATGGAGGCAGACAAATACACTCGACTCACAAGGGAAGACGTTCCAATATAATAAGCAAATCATATATGTGTTATTTGAGTTGGGCAGGATACGGGATGGGTTCAACACAAATTCCAAATGAGAGTTGGGTCTTTAATTTATAATATAAATATGTATATGTATATGATCGAGAGACGAGAGATTACGTACCTAATTTTATGAAAAATGTTCCCAACAGATGATAGGAATGCAATGAGAGAGGACAACGAAGAAAGATTAATTCTCATTACGTGTACTTGACTTCTCGCTGTACGTAAGAGAGACGACAACACTGATAGCATGACAGCGTACAGCTCGTGCGTAGTAGAGAGACTTCGATCATCGATTTCAGCTGGATATATATTTCGGGCTTCGGATATGATTAAAATGTCCGGTCAACGTACGATTTCTCCTTAATTAATTATCCCCCACTATCAGGGGTTGACGTACCTCAATCAGAAACCGCTGTATTACTGATCAGATCAGACCTGCTGCCAGTCAATGCCGATCATATGACACCGATCGACTTTTATACCGCAAAGATCGATCGATCGAGCTTACCTTTGCGTTTATATGATTGGCAGCTGAAGGGTGTCGTACAGCGTCCGGACGTGATCATATAGCTAGATTAATTAGGAGTGTACTGTTCAAAGGAAAGAATGAATTTGGACCTGAACATGCTGACCATAAATATATATATATATATAGAGAGAGAGAGCTGTCTATCTCGACACGTACGGAGGAAGAAAGGGAAGTCTTCGAGTCCGCATCCTTGCTCATCACCGCCAGAAGACCCGCATATATGCATGCCGGCAGAGAACTACGCGTCGTGCTGGTCGCTGCCCTATGCGCTGCCGTTTCGTGCACCGTCGCCGACCGTCACCAATATTCAAGCATGCATTCCGATGCGGTTCGCCGTGTTTGACAGGCTTTTGAACGAGAGAGTCGGTGGCGGGCAGCATGGACTTACTTAGAGAAGCAGAATTGAAGACTTCAGGTCCTCTGCTTCAGAAGATCTGATCCTGCAAGACACGAAATTGAACAAAGAGCAAGGGTTGCAGAGAAGGAAAGCTCAAGAGTGAGAAGAAGAGAATGAGCGGGAAAAAGCCCCTCAATTGAGGTCTCCGCTTCATCTCCGATTATATATATATGAGTGTACATGGACAGGTGTACAAGCAGACAAATGTAATGCCACATATACTTATCTGTAATGCCAGGTCATCCTGGATTTATTTCTTGTATCCTAACACCCCCCCTCAAGTTAAATGGGGGTAGGACATTTAACTTGTACCGAAAAACTTCAAATTCATGAATGGAAAGAGGTTTGGTAAAACCATCTGCAATTTGATCCCGACTGGAAATATGTTGAACTTGAATCTTCTTCTCTTGTACCAATTGACGAATGAAGTGAAAGTCAACTTCTACATGACGCGTTCTTGCTTTAAAAACTGGATTTGCTGTAAGATAAATGGTGGACACATTGTCACACCAGACTGTAGGAAGATGATTCATTGGCAAATTGAGTTCTTTGATCAGCTGTAACGTCCACAAAAGTTCTGTCACTGCCATGGCCATTGCTCTCATCTCAGCCTCAGTGCTGGATCTAGCAATGGTCTTCTGCTTTTTAGCAGCCCAATTAAGAAGATTAGCTCCCATATAAATTCCAAAACCTGTTGTAGATCTCCTGTCATCAGGACAGCCAGCCCAATCCGCATCCGAATAGATGTGCAGATTAAAACTAGATGGCTTTATTGTAAACTGAAAACTATGAGTAGCCTTTAGATACCTAAGAATCCTTTTAACCAAACTGAGGTGAGAATCTGTAGGTTGAGACAAAAACTGACATGCTTTGTTGATTGCATAAGCAACATCTGGCCTTGTAACAGTAATATATTGTAAAGATCCAACAATACTTCTGTATAAAGTGGGATCAGAAAGAGGCTTGCCTTCATATTTTGATAGTACTGTCCGAGGAGCAATAGGAGTAGACATCGGTTTAGCATCTAGTAAGTTAGCCTTATTTAGTACATCAAGAATGTACTGCTGCTGATTCAACATCAAACCAGAGTCATTTCTGGTAACCTGAATACCGAGAAAATATGCTAGATGTCCCAAATCTTTGATGGAAAAAGTGCTGTCCAAGAGATTAATTAAATCTGTCACAGCTAAAGTATCATTCCCGGTAATGATTATATCATCCACATATACCAAAAGATATATGACAACATGATGTTTGTAAAGAAGAAATAGAGAAGGATCACAAATTGAAGCCTTAAAGCCAAGAGACAAGAGAAAACTGTACAATTCGAAAATCCAAGCCCGAGGAGCTTGTTTTAGACCATACAATGACTTTTGTAATTTGCACACAAAATGTGGTTTATCTTTATCAATGAAGCCTTGAGGTTGCATCATGTAAATGTCCTCTTCCAAAACACCATGAAGAAAGGCATTATTGATGTCTAATTGGCGTAAAACCCACTTGGATGAAACAGCAATTGACAAGATCAAACGTATAGTAGCTGGCTTAATTACAGGACTAAAAGTGTCATTATAATCGATACCATATTCCTGAGTGTACCCTTTTGCTACAAGCCTAGCTTTGTACCTAGAGATGGTTCCATCCGAATGTCTTTTGATTTTATAAATCCACTTGCACCCTATTATATTCACATTGGAAGGAGGAGGAACTAAAATCCAAGTGTTATTTCTTTGTAAAGCTGAGAACTCCTCAGACATGGCTCTTCTCCATGAGTCTTGTTTACTTGCAACAGTATAGCATGAAGGTTCAGAATCAGACTGAAGAACCGCAGAGAGAGCATATTTGCTTTTGTTAATAGTAGGGTCAGGCACTGTCTGTTGCATAATGTCATTAATAGACCTGTACTTCACAGACCGAAGGCTGCTGCTAGAAGAATCAGAAGACTCGGGTGTACCAAGTAAACCATCAGACCTGTGTAAACTAGACTCAGATGGCTGAGCAGAACTGGGACTGACAGGTTGATGAACCATCGGTTCTGGTTGTACAGACCCAGAACAACCAGAAAATCCATGCTGAACTACAGCATTGTCAAGCAAGTTTGAACATGGAGACAAATGTTCAGATGTGCTATGGATCGGATTAGGCAGATTTATAACATGAGAAAAATTCTCACTGGCAGCAGGTTGAAGAAGCAAATTGTAAGGAAAAGAAGTCTCATCAAAAATAACATTTCTTGCAATATAAAATCTCTTTTGTCTTGGCAAATAGCAACGATAACCTTTGTGATCCTTACTGTATCCCATAAAGATGCAACACTCCGACCTATAGCTAAATTTATGTGCATTGTAGGGTCGAAGCAAAGGATAGCAGGCGCATCCAAAAACTTTTAGAAAACCGTAATCAGGTGCCTTACTAAACAGTTTTTCAAAAGGAGACAACCCTTTAAGAAGAAGAGTTGGCATTCTATTAATCAAATGGATCGCACAATTGGCAGCCTCATCCCAAAACTCATAAGGAAGAGAAGCATGATGTAATAAAGCAAGTGTGGTCTCAACAATATGCCTATGCTTGCACTCAGATACCCCATTCTGATTATGGGTGTAAGGACATGCCACACGATGAATTATTCCACATTTGGAAAAGAAAGAAGTGAGAGAACGAAATTCTCCACCCCAATCGCTTTGAAAGAACTTAATCTTTCTGGAGAACAGATTTTCAACTTGATTTTTAAAGTGTAAAAACACATGATATACATCACTCTTTGCACTAATGGGATATAACCAGCAATACCTACTATAATAGTCAATGAAACTGACATAGTATCTATTTCCATGTATACTAAGATGAGGTGACTGTAGATACGCGAATTCGGCCCGATTTCAGGAAGAGCAATCTCGTTTCTATAGTTAACACTTGTTTTCTCCCGATCAGAGAGGTCGGTTTAACATAAAGACGAGCAAATTTCAGGAAATCTGGAGGCGTCCCGACGCCGCGACGCCTGGCGTCGCAACGTCAGAGCGCCTGGCATCTCCCGCCTTTTCACCCTTTTGACCGACCGGACGACCACCGTACCCAGAGGCGTACAAAAGTACAAGCGCTCCTCTGCCGGAGCGCCTGCAATCCCGCGCGTGACAGCCGCCTTTTCGGACGGTCAGCGATGCGTTGTCGAAATCGCATCGGGGACCCGGGCGCTCCGCCGTCGGAGCACCTCGGATTCCCGCCCGACAACCGTCACCGCAGCTCCGCATGCGCCGAACTTGCGTCCGGCAGCCCCGACGCCCGTAGGACGTAGGTGCTCCCCCGTCGAGCGCCAGATTTCCGCCGACAACCGCCGCCCGACACGCAGGTGGTAGGTGGCGACAGTATGGTCGGACGTGCCGATCCGCCGACTTGTCGGCGGATTTTCAGCGCTCCCACGCCGCGACGCCTGGCGTCCTCGTGGCGGAGCGCTAGGGTCACTTTTGCGCACCTATAAAAGGAGACCCTTCTCCCACATTTAAGAGGTTCCAAGGTTCCAACCTTCCAAGCTCCCAAGAGAGAGAGAGTCTAAGGAGCAGAGAGCGGGATTCTCACAGCCTTAACTCCCAAGAATTTTCTTGAGCCTCCCCAACCCCCTTCCACCACCTTCCAACCCCCATTAGAGTCTACCATCCCATCCCCAAGCCTATCCATTCTCCATTACACCTCTTCCACCCCGTTCATTCAATACCACTCAAAACCATTCAAGACACCCGCCATCATACCATTAAAGACCATTGCAAACCATACGACGAGTGCCAAGGAATCTCCAAGACAAAGCTAGGGATCCGATCCTTCGTCATTGGAACCGGGAGAAGATTGCATTGAAGACCGCCGCAGAAGGACCGGAGCGCTCCCCGACGCGCCGCCAGGCGACCTGTCGTCGGGGCGCCTGCACTTTCCACAAGCCAGAAGCACCGGGCTTCTCTACGATCTTCTTCCTTACCTTACTCTCTCCTTTATTGTTCATTTGGGTTTCATTATGCATGTTGCATTAGTATAGCATAACGCATCTTATTCATAGGTCATTTAGATCCTCCCTTAAGAAGGGGTTAGGAGTTAGTCCTAATCCGGTTCGTTCAACCCCTTTTGTCATTACTCTTCTTTCTTACGAATAGTTACTGCTCCATCTTTAGTTCTAATCGTGGTGCTTTCATTCATACTTTCTTTTCAGGCAAGCGAGTTTCTCCAAGGCTCTTCTTCCCCGGCCGGCCGAGGAAGGAGAAGATAGAACCCCCGCAATCTCCCAGCTTATCGAGGTAACCGGTCACCCTCACTTCCTTTACTAGTTCATTTCTTTTATTTCTATCATCGGAGCCTCTCTGGCTCCTGGCGACCACACCATCCCTTCCCCTTTCGGTCTATAGGTCAAGTTAGTGTTGAAAATGCCACCGGCTATCTGATCTTCTTTCCCCTCGATTCTCCTCACGACCCGGACCGATCCTTCGATGCCCAAGTGACATCAAGGGTTGAGTAGTCCGGGGATCAAGGTGAGTGCGGAGAAGGAAAGAAGGAAGAAAAGCAGGCAACAGAACGGTCCGTCGGAATTATCCGCGACCGTATCTATGGCGTGATTAACACTAACCCACCCTATCAAGACCGTAAGAAAGGAGCACACACCCCACACGCGCGAGGACGCATCTCTCGCCTCCTCCGCGGGCTCCCCCTCTCTTTCCCGGCGTCCACATCCTTTGGCGACCACGGTGGGACTTCTAAAGCTAAGGGAAAGTCGCTTGCCATATTTCTTCGAATGAAAGCCCCTTCCATCAAGTAAGTCTTCTATTCACTCTCTTTATCTCCACGTTTATTCGTATTTAGTTCTTTTCCCTTTAAGGTTGGAACCTCTCTTGCTCACCGCGTGGGCCCCAACTCCTTGGCTCCCGCGTGAGCCACACCCCCCCCTCATTTCCCCACTCACCGCGTGAGTGGTACATCATCGGCCCCGCGTGGCCCTCCCTTTCTGTTGATCCTATCAAAGGGGCACCAGCTGCTACCCTTTGCTAGGACGTTTGCAAACCGATCTCCGCGAGCTCGAAGCATCTACAAGCACCGACTCCCGCGCGAGTCAACTCTACTTTTAATACCTTTTCATTTAAAAAGCATTGTCATTTATTGCTTTCTCAGCATCATATCACCTTTATGTCCCCGCGGGACCCTTGCTTTATAGCTTTTCTTAAAATTTGCTGATTTCCGTTAAAAGCGTCCTGATACCGCGACGCCTGGCGGCGCGGTACCGAGCGCCCGCAATTCCCCGAAACTCGCTTTTAGTTCCTCGCTTCTTGTTTCACTTCCAACCCTTTTCACTCTTACTACCTTCTAATTTTCAAGCATGCAAACCTCGTCTTAGTGTTTAAATTTCTTTGTGCACCATCATCTCTTAAGCTTCTTTGTACTTCTCTCACGTTGTGTTGCTTTTATTTTATTTTGCTTGCTCCTTTATCCTTGCTTATTCTCTTGCATTAGCTTGCATCGAGGTACCGGTTCCATCCGGCCTCGTAGGTCATCCGAGAAGGGGGGCTCACTCTCCTCCCAAAGCCATACACATCCAAAACACCATTCTTGGTGGATCTCGACTTCTCCTCCGGGGATTCCCTCTCGGTTGACTAAGTTGGTTTCCGCCAAGGCCTCCGTAAGTCCCCATACGTGAAGGATTCCCTCTTCACCGATCGGGCTGGTTGTACCATTTCCCCAAAACCCGAAGTTTACCCATTACCTATCCGTGTGAGAAATCGTTCCACCTTACGTTGCTCGGCGTTGTGTGAGCATAAGGTCCCACCCATTTATTTGAGTGGACAATACTTTGCTAAACAAGCCACTAATCTAAGGTTGGAACAAAAATTTGCGCTAAGCATTCCAAGTCTTTGCTTTAACTTATTTGTGTAACCAAAAGAAAAAGGAAAAAGGGGGGAGACTCTCTCCTACAAAAAAAAAAAAAATCTAAAAAGTCACCAAAAGAAGTTGTTCCTTTGAGGTAAAAAACTTCTCGATCACGACAATCAAAGAAAATAACCTCTAAGAAGCAATCCAAAAAATCTTTGTCAAAGAAAACTTTGTTTTCGGATAAAAACTTGTCTTCTAGAATTAAACAATCCAAAAGAAAAATCTGCTCAAAAGAAAACACCCAAGAAGAAGAAGAAAACTTCGTCTTTCTTTGCTTTATGCCTGTGTCGCTCGGGTCCGGACGTGAGATCCTGGGTCAACGTTGCGAGCACGCAGAGGACGAACAGGCCTACTTTGGGGCGTAAGGCGAGCCGTCACTCCTTCCCGACGCCGTCTATGCCGTTAACGAACCAGAGCCCCCGCTGAGCCGGATCAAGTTTCTCCTCCACCCAACCCGGGTTCCCTTTGGGAGGCATTCTCTCATGCCGACCCCACCCAACTTCAAGCCATCGAGGCTATTCTCAAAGGTAAGTCGCCCACCAATCATGACCCCCTCACCGGTGGTTTACGTGTTTCTACCCCTCGCTCGGTAGCACGTCGACCCGATGCGGCCGCCCATGGCCATTCCTATACCGGGCCGTCACCCCCAAGTTCTCCTCATCCGGTGGCTATCCTAAACCACCCGGATCCGCATTTGGCCGCACCATCACGGCCACCGCCTTCTCTTCTAATCATTTCAATCTTCCCCGTCAAGCAGCGTGTCCGCCAACCCACATTCCATGTCCGGCCGCTTCGGCCTACTTAGCCCCCCCTCCGGTGTATCAAACACCCCCTCCTCCCCCGATTGTTCGAGAGCCCTCTATTGACCAGGCCATGCTAAACCGCCTAAGTCAAATGGAGGAGCAGTACAAAGAAATTCGCCGCCTGGTCGGCACCAAAGTTGCCCCTGAAATATCTCTCCCGTCGCTCCCTACTTTCCATCTTCCTCATTCCGAAATGCCGGTGTTCCGCCGATACAATGGGTCCGGCAATCCCTTCCTCCACGTCAAGGACTTTCTATACGAATCCGTCACATGGCGTAATGATCCGAGAGCCCTTGCTTTTCTATTTAGAAGATCATTGGAGGGCTCGGCGCTTGAGTGGTTCTATTCACTTGATTCAACGGAGGCCGGTAACTTTGATGTTGTCAAGTCCAAATTTTTGCAGAGATATCAAGACCGAGTTGGAATAGCCTACTCCATCACCGACCTTGTGGCTGAAAAAATGAAAGCGTATGAGGATTTCATCGTGTATGCGTATAGATGGAGGGCCATGGCGTAAAAGCTCACGCATCCGATGTCGCAGCAAGAGCAGGTCAAGCCGATCATAACGAATGCAACTCCAGCCATGAAGAACATGCTTGCCCTTCACCATCCCACCTCCATGAGTGAGTTATATGAAAAGGCGCGGTACATCCGGACCCAACTTCGGGATTCACCTATTATGAGCTTATTTGATCCCCGACCTCGGGTTACCAAGAAAACCTTTCCTTCCACCTCCGGACCAGTAACTGAGGGAATAGTAAGCCATGAGCATGTTAGCGTTGTGGGAAATCCGCCTAACAATCACCCGAATCAACATAGAAACCCTCCTCCTAACGTAAATGCTCCTCCTCCAGCACCAGCCTCGACCTCAACTTCCCCCACGGCCTCCCCAAGACCAAGTCCAACAATATCGACCCCGTAATCAACAACCCTTGATGCCCCGAGCACCACAACCCAGGGCCCCGTAAACCTACCACCAGGCCCCTCCTCCAGCTTGCACACCAACCAAGGAAAACCGGTCCCCGACGAGAGAATTACCCGCCATTGCCTTACTCACTTACGTACATCTTTAATGCCTTGATGGCCGCACAACAGATAGAGCTCCCAAAAGAAAGACCTGTCTGGCCAGGCACAGCAAACACTGGACGGTATTGCATGGATCACGCCTACCCGGGTCATATGATCGGGGGTTGTTTTCGCTCGTAGACTACATTCATGATCTTCATGACCAAGGGAGTATTGATTGGGCACAAATGGGGGTATATATTGAGTCATTGAAGACGCAACAATCAAGACCTCGAGGGCAGCAGCAACAAGAACAACAACAACAACAACAACAACACCAACAACAAGAGCAACAACAACTGCAACAACAACCGGCACATGATCAGGGCCTCGGGATAGTGCGCAATCCTTTGCCAAACCATGCGCCCGCTCCAATGGCAGCACCACCTCGCCATCCCATCAATCCTATCCTAACCCCGGCCGAAGAATCGTCCCGCCGAGGACAAGATTCACAAATGGACCCACCCGCCGCCCCCTTCCACACACACTCCCCTCACCCCCCTCCTAGGGCCATCTTATCCATTCCCCGTATCTCTCCCAACCTACCACCTATCATTCGTACACTGCCGCGACCCGCGGAAGGGTCTGTCACCACGACTCCTCCCCCTTCGGACCAATTATCCGACCCCGTGCGCCACCTCCCTTAGCCACTATACCCCCTACCGCCCATCATTAGACCAACACCCCCGTTAATCAATCCCGTACACATCATGCCACTAAAAACACCACAACCATCACCCCTCCCCATTCGGCCCATTGGCCCGAATGACCCCGCTTAGCCCTATCAATACCCCACCGACTCCACCTAAGCATACCCACCGGTCATTTAGATCACATGCCAGTCCCCATCGAAACATCATCCGCCGGGCCTACACCACCTCTTGCTGCCATCCTACGAAGCGGACGCATGGTCCAACGCGTCTTTCCCCAAGCCGGTGCAGCACAAGCAGCCCCAGAGATCGAGGAGGAACCGGTCGAGGAACCGGTACCAGGAACTACATATGATCTGCTGAAACACCTTGATAAAACGCCAGCCAGAAATGCTATTTTAGAATTGATCAAACGGTCCAAAGTGCATCAAGAGGTACTTCAGCGCATTTAGAAAAGGTGGTTGTCACTGAAAGCCCGCCGCCCGAGAGAATCACCGCTATCTTGGCTCCCCGGAGTGAACATCCAGCCCTAACTTTCACTGATGAGGAGTTGGCAGCCCCTGAAGTCAGGAGGTGTGCATTGTGCTTAACAGTAAACATTCGAGGCACACCGATAGATTCATGCTTGGTGGATACCGGTGCCTCCTTGAACATCATACCTCCCGAAACATTGAATTGTTGCGGCATTTCAGAGACGGAAATCCAACCCTCTCACATCACTGTGACGGCATTCGATAACATGAAGCGGCCCGCTCACGGCACCATTTGTCTTGACATCGAGCTCGGTCCCAAGACAAGCCACGCCGATTTCCATGTGCCGGAGATGGATCCTACCTATCGGGTCATTTTGGGTCGCCCTTATCTCGAAGCATTGGGGGCGTAGCATCAACTAATCATCGTTGTATCAAGTTCCCTCACAAGGGGCAAATTGTAAAGGTAACCAGCTATGTAACAAGAACACTAGCTACCGGATTACCTAGCCACCGCCACATTAATAGAACCACCAAGGAAAAGATGGCAGCCAAAGCAAAAGAAGAAAAACACAGAAGAACCGATAGGATGGCACATCATGAGGATTCTGGGCTTTCAAGAGGGCCAAGGATTGGGCAAGTTCTTGCAACGCATCACGGAACCTATCAGCCCCGCCAACCAACTCTCCAAGGCCGGCCTCGGGGTACGATGGGACAATCCAAAACGGCAAGAGGCCCGGACAACAGGCAGTGGCAGAAGGACTTGCAAAATACTTTCTAAGAGGGGAAGTGATCCAGATCAAAGAAGAGGGGCCAAGCTATCTCAACGACATCAACAATCGTCCACGGAAAAGGCAGAAGGTCGACGAAGGTGAGGATGAATTGTTCTTACCTTTATCGTTATTATTCCCGGTCGAGGAGGAAGAATCAAGGAAAGAACCACTTGAGTCGCCAAGGATCGCAAGCACCTTGACAACAAATCGCCATTCCCCCCTAATCATTCCACGAGGGCCTTCCCTCAACCTCTCATTCTCCGGGCCGAGTCCCTCTCTCAACTAAGTCTATCCCATGGGCTCCCAATGCCCTTCTATGGCAGGCCCTTCTCGGCCCACGTAAGGAGAGAATTACTCCCGTTCCGCACAATCATCACCATTGGGCCCGAGAGCCCACTCCATTCTACATTAATCAAAGCCTTTGCCACTTTGGCCATTGAACAAGTTCAATCCCGGGACGACCCCGATGACCCACTCAATTCACCGTATTCCCCTCCTAAGGTCAACCGACTCATCTCTAACCGCAGAGGGTCGCAACCCCATCCAAAATTTTTCTCAAATTTTCACGTTCCTCTCCCTTCGTAGCGAAAACAAGGCCGTAACCCGTCCCGTACATATGGTTGGCACCGCCCAAAAACGTCCTTCTCACGACTCGCATTTCGATCGAGGAAACATCCGTCCTTGCCCCCAAGGGCCTTCCAACCTCGTAAACCGAGTCCTTGAGCGAGTTGCTCTACCCTTCACCTCCCGTAAATATCGCTTCTCCTAATATCTCCTCTCCATCGTCGTCTCGCTCATTCCCCCTAGGGTCGGTGTCCAAGAGAGTCCGTGCTAAGGGTAAGAGGGTACCAAATCGATATCTGTATCAACTGGCTGACAAGAGTTTAGAATGCGCGAAATTGCCAGGATTTTGGGATAACAATATTCGGTTGGATGAAGTCTTCTATGAGGACGAAGAAAACATGGATCAATCCTTGGGAGTATATGAAGTCGGTTCAGAAAAGGACCTTGATACAGATGAGGAAGAGGATATAGCAGATGCCTATGCTTCAGGCTTGAGGAGATTCGAAGAACCCTTAGCTTCTGCTGATGAGCCTACAAAGGAGCTTAATCTCGGAACATTAGATGATCCAAAAGTTGTTCTCATCGTTGCTAGTCTATCTCCCTCCCAAGAATCAGATTTGATAGGGACTTTGCAGAATACCGGGATACATTTGCATGGACTTACCAGGATATGCCGGGACTAGACAACTCATTGGTCGAACATCGCTTGACGCTTAAGGATGGAGTCGTCCCGTAAAGCAAAAGCTTAGAAGATTCCACCCGTAAGTGGCCCTAAAAATGAAAGAAGAGGTCGATAAATTGCACCAAGCCAAATTCATCGTAGTCGTCCTCTATCCTCAATGGGTGGCCAACATCGTCCCAAGAATGAAGAAAGATGGCAAAGTCCGCATCCGCATTGATTTTAGAGATTTAAACAAAGCTTGCCCTAAGGATGATTTTCCCCTCCCTCATGTCGATGTGCTTGTTGATAATACGGCCGGTTTTGAAACCCTTTCATTCATGGACGGATATTCCGGTACAATCGTATTCGGCTAGCGGAAGAGGATCAGAGAAAACATCGTTCACTACACCTTGGGGAACGTATTGTTATGTCGTCATGCCTTTCGGATTAAAGAACGCAGGAGCTACTTACCGGAGGGCAATGATGGCAATTTTTCATGATATGATGCATCAATGTGTAGAGGTGTATGTGGATGATTTAGTGGTCAAATCCCGAACCCAAGATGAACATTCTGAAGTTTTAAGAAAGGTCTTGCAAAGAGCTCGAGAGTTTCAGTTAAAAATGAACCCGAAGAAGTGTGTGTTCGGTGTAGCATCCGGCAAATTACTGGGTTTCATTGTTAGCAAAAGGGGAATTGAGATTGATCCCAATAAAGCCAAGGCTATCATTAATATGCCCCCACCAAAGAATTTGAAAGAACTTAGGGGGTTGATTGGAAGATTGCAATTTGTCCGCCGGTTCATCTCACAAAGATCCTCAAAGGTGTAAGCCTTTTTATGAGTTAACCAGGGCAAAAACAGAGTTTAAATGGGATCAAAAGTGCCAGGAGGCTTTTGACGGTTTGAAGAAATACCTTTCTAGCCCTCCTGTACTCCAACCCCCGAATCCAAGCAAGCCTTTAATTTTGTATATCTCGGTTCTAAGCGAATCCTTAGGTGCCGTGTTGGCACAAATAGATGAGGAAGGGAAAGAGCGGGCTGCCTACTATCTCTCTAAAATCTTTGACCCTTGTGAGATGAATTACACCACCATGGAAAAAACCCGTGTTTCTTTGGTTTGGGTGGTACAAAAACTCAGCACTATTTTCTCGCTCATGAGGTCAATCTCATCGCCCGGATGAACCCTATTAAATTCCTCCTCGAGAAATCGTCCTCACCGACCGACTCGCCAGGTGGCAAAGTTTTCTCTCCCAATTTGACATCACTTACATCCAACAGTAAATCAATCGAGGGTATGCCATTGCCGACCACCCGGCCCACCATCCCATCCCTAACTTTAACCCGGTCCAGCCTGAACTGCCCGCCGAAGGGCCCCTGTCCCTCCATCATTCTGAACTATGCACCCTTTATTTTGATGGTGCTTTAAATTCCCAAGGAAGGGGAATCGGAGTTGCCCTTTTATCCCCGGAAGGGGTTGTTATCCCCTGTGCCTTCCAACTCGTTTTCCCGCCACCAACAACATTGCCGAATACGAGGCCCTCCTAGCCGGATTAGAGGTCGCTCGCTTCCACGGAGCCACCAATTTGAGAATTATAGGCGATGCCCAACCGATTCTTCGGCAAGTGCTCTCCGTATATCGAACATCTCATCCCGACTCAAACCCTATCAAGAACTCACTTCTTCTTACATCAAGCTCTTCACTAAGCTCGAATTTGTCCATATCCCTCGTGCTCGAATATCCTTGCCGATTCTCTAGCATCATTGGCATCCTCTTTATCAATCCCGCAAGGTGTATCCGATAGGACCATTTCGTCCGGCGGAAAATGATACTCGCTATTAAGGATGCTCGATTTCTCGATATCCAAGGGAAGTTCGCAAGGAAGGAATTGCTTGAGCAAAAGGAGGAATTATCAATCATTGAAGTTGAAGAATTAAACGAAGAAGAAGAAAGGCCATGGTACCATGAGATTGCTCAATATTGCCAGAATCAGACCTACCCGCCCGAGCTTACAGCCGGCGAAAGAAAAGTTGTCAGAAGGGTTTCCCAGAAATATCTAGTGCTGGGTGGAACACTCTTTAAAAGAAGCATGACAGGGGTTCTGTTGCGTTGTGTGGATGAAAAAGAAGCCGAAGTAGTGCTTGAAGAAGCTCACTCGGGGGTATGTGGGGGCCACGTCAGCGCCCAAGCCCTTGCCAAAAAAATCATTCGGCAGGGGTATTACTGGCCCACATTGGAGGAGGACTGCTCAATCTTTGTTCGGCACTGCCACCAATGTCAGCTCCATGCCGATAAGATCCACTCTCCGGCATCTTCTCTTCATCCTATCCATGCCCCCTGGCCTTTTGCTATGTGGGCTTTTGATATCATCGGTCCCCTTGGTGATCCCAACTCCACGAACAAAACCAAGTCTTTTATTCTCACCGCGACAGAGTACTTCACCAAATGGGCCGAAGCGTGCTTACACGGAGATCAAGGCATCGACAAGGTGCACATTCATCGTGCGCAACATCCCGTCCGTATTCGGAATCCCCGCGACATCGTCACCGACAATGGGCCCCGCTTATCTCTCAAGAGCCGCAAGACCTTTGCAACAGTATCGCATAAAATTGCATCATTCATCCCCATATTACCCTCAAGGCAACGGTCAAGGTAAGCCACTAACAAAACCCCGATAAAAATTGTTAAGAAAACATGTGAGTCCAGAAGTTCGCGGATTGGCCGATAAGTTGATCGATGCTCTATGGGCCTACCGCACTTCGGTCCGAACTCCGACGGGCCGTACTCCCTATGCCTTGGCATACGGAATGGAGGCGGTAGTCCCATACGAAGTACTCATCCCTTCCCTCCGAGTTCGCATCGATCGAGACATCCCTACGGATGATCGGCAGAATCTCTCCTAGCACAGCCTCGAACTCTTGGACGAGAAGAGGCCGGCCGCCGCCGAACATGCCCGGACTTATCGAATAGGCTTAAAAGATTTTATCGTAAAAGGGTGGTTGAGAGAAAATTCGAAATCGGTGAGGTTGTGCTTAAAAGGATTTTCATAAAGCCGGGCGGGCCCCGCTCAAAACATCAACCAAATTGGGTGGGTCCCTTTGTAATTTCGGAAACCTACCCTGGCAACTCTTACAAGCTAGTTAACGCAGTTGGAGACGAAGTGCCTCACCCTTGGGATGGACGCTATCTTAAGAAATATTTTCCCTAAAAACAACAAAAAAATGTAAAATACCAAAAAGTCGTGGAAGAAGTTTACTCCCACCTATCCTTGCTTGCTATTAGGACCACCTGCTCGTATGAGGGTTAAGGATAGGCATCACACTATGCACATCGCACGCCTAGACTCCGGATTCAATGGCCAAAGCCGTAAAAGAAAGTCGTGTAGCACCGGGCAAAGAAGATCAACCATGCCCTATTCCTCTCTCGCTTCGGCCCGAGGAAAGATTCAAGGGATTTCGGCAAGGAATACCGAAAATGCTCACCATCTAAGAAAAGGGGAAAATCCTATAGGGTCCGTCTTCTCAAAAGAAAAGGCACCAAAAGATGGTCAATAAACCCCTCAGTCCAACCGAAAAAAAATGCATAGACCTGTCTGAATGAGTGCTTAAAAACAGCCCCAAAAAGAAAAGGCTCCAAAAGATGGGCAATGAACCCCTCAGGCAAAAATGACCTGTCCGAATGTGGGCCACAAAATGGGCAAGAAGGAATGACCCAAAAGGATTTAAACTTGGCAGATGGGCGTCAAGCACGGGAACCCGCTTGATATCCCTTGAGTTTGGCCAAAGGCTTACCTTAATCTCTTCCTTCTTCGACCACCATGGGTAGGGTTGATCAACCGAGCCCCGGCAGATCTTGGTTTATTGCAGGCACAAAGCCTAAGAATCCCGGAAAGAGGCACATCACCTACACGTGGCACTTATCCTTAGCCACTACGCTACTATGAAAGGGGGAACCTAGTTGCAAGCAAGGCAGATGGTGAAGAGCGTCTACTCCGTCCACAAACGAAAAAAATGAATATATCTAAAATCCAAACAAATCTAGAAATTTCAAAAGAACAAAAAAAATCTGCAAAATTCTCAAAACCCCTACAAATTTGAATATCCAAAACCCCGAAAAAATCTATAAAATTTAAAACCCAAAACTAAAAAGTTAGTGCTTGTAAATTGACCGCATGTCTAGTTGCATTCATGTTTAATTTTCTCGTCATGCACGTTTCGTTTCGCACCGCATAGTTATGTTTCTTATTTGCCTAGTTAAAAGGCCCATGCCTCTTGACATCTTGCAAGAGGCTAAGCCTAAACAAAATCTAACCGCTCTTTTGGTTCCGCAAGACAAATCAACAGTGCGAAGATAGAAAAGAAGAAGAAGCAGATGGACAAAAGAATCCACTATGGGCTCAAACCGTATACAAAGTGTATCATGTGGCGCAGGGGGCCGGCACATCGACCGCCGCCCCCCTCCACCGCTGGCTCCTGGGGACCCGGCCCTGCTACAGGAGGGGGAAGGGGAGTCCTCTCACCACCCGCTCGAGAAGAAGTGCCCGACCGGCTCGGGCCGCGAAGCGTCGTCCGCCGAGAGTCGGTTCGATGTGACCGACCCTGTGATCGAGAGCGGACCAGCTCCAACAGCTCGTCGCCCGCCGTGTCTCCATTGCCGCATCTCCTCCAGATATCGGATCCGCAGCCGGAGGATCCGCTCACTCTCGGGAGGACCCGAGCCCTCGACCGCTCCGCCGCAAGGTCAAACGAAGATCAACAACAAGCAAAGAAAAGAAACAAGACCGGAACAAGCTCGAGAGACTCACCCCCGTCGAAGGGCGGAATCGGGGACGGAGGAGGTCGACTCTCCGAATCGGCCACCTGGGCCTGAAGTCGAACAACCTGCAGAGAACGGGATTAGATACCGCAACGAAGCAAAATAAAGCAAACCAGGGAGCATACCTGATCCCGGAGGGCTCGCTCCGTCTCCTCGGCAGCTCCTCGGGCACCATCTAGCTCGGCCACTCGGGCCCGCAGCTCTCGAACCTGCACGGAACAAAGATTAGAGCAAGGCAACCAAACAGCAAAAGGAAAGAAAAGCAGAGACTCACCTCCTCGCGGAGAAGGGTCTCCGCCTCTGATGGTCCCTCTGCCGGGACCTCCACTGTCGGCTCTGCCGCCGACGGAACCTCCGCCTCTGGGAAGTACGCCGCCGGCCCCACCGATGCCGGACTCCCTACAACCGGCTCGAAGGCCGCCGACTCGCCCCCGCTCGGACGGCCCGCGGACGGATGGCTCCCCCTCCTCCTCCATCGAGGGTGCCCCCGAGAGGTGCGGCAGCGTCTACGCGCTCGCGGAGGCCGCCATATGCCACGCGGCCCTACCTCTCCCTGCGACCTCGGAGATGGAGCCGCAGCACGCTGAAAAGAAAAGACGATGTGAAGGCGATGAAAGAATCATCATGAATAAAAATCAGGAGAAGAGCCGTACCTGAGCGAGCTGGGCCTCCAGCTCCCGGATCCTGTCATCCCGCTCCGTGATCTGGTCACGGAGGCGGGTGAGCTCTGTCTGGGTCGCCTACAAGGAAGGGTTGGTCGAACGTAACAAGCAAGCACAAGAATAATCGAAGGAGAAGCACCGTACCGTGCCTGTCACCTCGAACAGGTGTCCGTAGAACTCTGTAAACTGTCGGAGATACTCCGAGCAGTCGGTCGCCTGGGAGGCCACCGGGGTGCCACCCCGATCCCAGATCTCCAGGGCCAGCCGGCCCGACTCTCGCCACCCACCTTGTGGACCAGCCCGCGAGTGCTCCTCCCCATCTTCGGGTAGGGAGGAAGAGTCACCCACTCCCGATTGAACCCCGCTGACCGCATCGAGAGACGCCGCCACAGGGGCTCAATCTCGTTCGTGCGCATCAGGTAGGTGTCCCTACCAAACACCGCTCGGGGACTCCGCCACCCAAGGCCGGGCAAAGGTCATCGTCCCGGGAGATAGGGCCTCCACACCACCTCGCAAGGGAAGCAAACAAATGTCAAAAAGCAGCACTAGACAAGACAAGCCAAAGCGTTTAAGGAGCGGAAGCCGAAAACACTTACCCGGTCATGGGGAAGGTGGAGCAAGGCCTTCCGCAAACTCTCCACCTCGGTACCGGTGAGGAGATGCGGCCCGGTGTGCCACCCACCGCCGGAGGAGCGGGTAACGAACAGTCCCGTCCGTCGCACCGCCCGCCGGAGGGGCAAGTGCAGTAACTCCGCACCGAGAATGGCAAACATGTCGATACACAGTACGAAATATGCAACTTATTTAAAATAGACCGTGTAAAAGTGATTACCCGGAGAAAGGGAGTGAAGCCGGCGACGCCAACAGGCCCGACTCCATGGCAAGGGAGGCAAAGAGATGTGCCAACATGGCAGCACCCTGCATACTCGCCTACCCGCGAAAGGCGGGCGAGTAAAGGCGTACACCTCGTGGATCCCGTCACCCTTGCCGCCCAAAGAAAAGCCGAGAAAGCAAGAACAACAGAACCGACGGAGGTCCCCGTCCGCCCGCTCCGTGCCCTCCTCGCCACAGCTCCTCCTTCACCTCGCAGGTCGCGACTCCCCGACCTCTCGAGAGAAGGGCACCCTCCTTGGGGACCGCCGCCGAGCGGAACCCCACCATGTGCCCGATGGCCTCCCGCTCTAGCATCCTCGTGCCGCCGGGAGGGTCGGAGTGTCAAGACCCAGTGAGGTCCCGGCAAAACCGGAGTAATCCTCATAGGTCTTGCCGGTCACCGGCCGACCGTGTGCACGTAGACCCGTAATACGGGTCACGTCCTCCAAAGAGGGCACCATGTGCCCCCAAGGGAAGATGAAGGAGCGGGAGACCGAGGCCCACCGCTCCTCGTGGCCCGGATCGTGGAGAGATCCTCCCGCATCGCAAGCAGTAGAGAGGAGCACCGAAGCCCATGGCATTCGGCCCGCCCTTCCGGAACTCCCGCAGCCCCTCGTACACACAAAGGACTAACTCCCACGAGATGCGGGAGCGGAGCTTGCCCCGCATATAGAAAAGAATATCTTGTCGGGCCATAAAAGTACAGGTGAATTATCAAGAGCAAGGCAAGATAAGGGGCTTACCTCAAGACGGGGATGCGGGCGGGCCTCTGGCGCGACAAGGGGAACCTCCTCGACTGGGGGAGGCGACTCCGGGGCTGGCGGGCGGGGCCTCCGGCGTGCTCGGGAGGTGCGTGGTCGTCGCGCCATCTGCAAGACAGACAATCAACAGGTTAGTGTCATACAGGAATGAGCAGAAATCGAAAACCCGCTTCCGGAATAGCAGGCGCTCCCCCTTCGGAGCGCTTGTGCCGACGTCCCGAGGTCAGAGCGCTAGCTTAGCGCTCCAACTTCGCGACGCTTTTTAAAGCGTCGCGAAGACAGAGCGCTTGAATAGCGCTCTGCCTTCGCGACGCCAGGCTCCTGGCGTCGCCGCTTCGCGACGCCTGGCCAGCCAGTTTTGACCGACTTCGACACCGTCAAAATCGGTCGAAAAATTTCGGAAATCTCGGAAAACTCATGCCATCGGAAAGATCATAATCTATTCTACAACTTCCAAGAAGAGACCGACCGACTCCGGATGAAGAAAGAAGATGCACGGAGCTCCGGAAGGCGCGACCTTTTCAACCGGAACCGTGAAATGCTCGCGTGAAAATGAAGTTACTACAAGAACTCCGTATATATAGTAAAGGCAAAATTTTTGAAAAATTCCAAAAAAATCTGAAAAAACTTCTATAATTCCCTAAAAATCTCAAAAGTTACAAAACCACCAACCCCGAGGACCTTCCATCAACGAGCGGGTCGAAAATCGAGGGGAATGTGAAGGGCCACTGAAAACGCCCGTAGTCCGGATCCGGGACGCATGGCGTCGCCACTTCGCGACGCCAAGCGTCTCGTTGCCGGAGCGCCCGGAAACTCGCAGCAAAAAATCTTTGCTTTAACATTTTTGACTTTTTAACATCTCGTTTACTCAATGCACACATACATGCACATGCACTCTTTTGGAAAATTCTCGACAATATTGCAGAAGAAAACAAGTTCAACATAAACAGCCACACCCGGCCTGGCAGTACAACAACAAACGGCCGCGCAGGGCCACAAAAGACAAAGACAACATAAGCAGCCGCACCCGGCTTGAAAGTACAACAACATAAACAGCCACACCCGGCCTGGCAGTACAACAACAAACGGCCGCGCAGGGCCACAAAAGACAAAGACAACATAAGCAGCCGCACCCGGCTTGAAAGTACAACAACATAGACAGCCACGCAGGGCCCAGTAGAACAACAGAACATAATCTGGCCACACACGGCCCAGAAAAAGACAACAGATCAAGCCCGATCATATAAGAAGGACACGCAACCGGGCAGAGTAGCGCGCCACTCGGTCACCCTCCTCCTGAACATCCTCGCCCACCTGGAAAATCCTGCAGGCTCTCCAAAGCTCAACGATGCTCCGGCACTCCTCCGCGTCGTCAGGGGTACCAAAATGACGATCCTTGATCGCAGGAAGATGAGAAAGGCAAGGCACCCTAGACCGAGGGGCACTGATCTGAGGGAAACAGCGGTGTGGGTTGTACAAGACAAATGATGAGCTAGTAATCAACCTCAAATCCACACCCGGAGAGTGGCAGACTCGAACCTCCCTCCCTATCATGGGAGGAGGAGGGCATAGAAAGGCAGAGAGGTCGTTGGCTAAGAAGTATGCACGCCAATCCTGGCGGGTCTTCACTGATGGGCAAGTGTTCACAACCCTCTCTTCCATGCCTAAGATATGGGTAATGGTGTGGAGAGGGCTATGGAGAAAATAACGAGAAGAAGACACGCGATGGTCGGCCACACTGAACTTAAAGTGCCAATCGGCCCACGACGCTAGGAGGAGAAGGCTACCATGCATAGGCCGGCCGATGCAGCCGAGGATAAGCCGTCATACAGAAGCCAAGGACGAAGTGATGATCCTCTCCCTCCGCCAAACACCCCGGATACCGGATAGACACCTGTGGTGAATCCAGCCGTCTTCGGCCGGGAAGAGAAGGGTGGAGACAAGAAGGGTGGCAGCCCCCTTCATGCCGTGAAGAAGGTCAATGTCACCGCCACCTCCTTCTATGGCGCCAATGGTCCACTTCAGAGGCCCTCCACACCGATCCTCGTCCCCCAGATGATTAGACTGGCTGAAGTAGGACTCATGAATTCCTCGAGGAATTCCTGAGAAGACAAAAGATCGGTGGGAACAAAAGTAAAGAGCTCCTGACGACCGGGGACCGCCGAAGACCGAGAAGGATCTCGGCCTCCTCCAGAGAACGGTACACTCATAGGAGCCCATGATGAAAGTGTTGGTTTCCGGATGCCAACGCTCCACTAGAGCACCAAGAAGGGAGAAGTCCCAATGGTATTTCATGATGTTGCGAGCATGGGTGAGAAGGCCCAAGAGGCCCCACTCGCGGAGGAAGGCACGATTGTGGTAAAAGAGGCAAATGATGAGGCGGTTCATCCAAGCCGAACAGCCCCCCGCAACGCGCACCCGGGAAAGGGGAGACTCCCCGCACAAGACAAGTTCGGACAGGATCAGGAACTGTCATCGGAAATAGCAGGCGCTCCGACGACGCAACGCCTGGCGTCGTGAAGACAGAGCGCTTGGATGAATCCGACAGAAAACCAGAAAAGGGCAGAAATGGAAGAAAGAATCGGCCTAAAGAGGGCCCACAAGAAAGCAAAACGATGAAAAACGAACTTTAAAAGGCAAATGGAGGTAGAAACTTACCACTCCCGCCGAGACCCGATTCTGAATGTGCCCCGGAATGTCTGAAAGCCTCTTCGCCTTCAATGGAGCATCGGGTCGGTGTGGAAGCTCCATGGTAGCAGTAGCAAGCAAGAAATGAGGAGAAGATGGAGCAAGAGGGCGGCCCAAGGAGAGTTGGGAGGGTTTCTCCCCTCCTTGGGCGGCCTAGGGGTCAAATAGGGGCGGGGAAGAGAGAAGGGGAGCTCCCCATTACCCACGACGAGACGGGCGACAGGCCCTTGACAGAAAGCTGCGCGGGGTTGCAGGCGCTCTTACATTGCGACGCCTGGCGTCGCGTCGAAGGAGCGCTTTAAATAAATCCGAAAAGAAGAAGAGAAAAATGATGAGAAATGGTCAAGATCGTTGTTTTCTTGCATATTAAGTATAATAATACGTGAAATGTTGAAGACCACAAGTTCGAAAACACCGGGCCCGAGAACCCCTCCAACAAAATCAAGGACGGAACGGTTGTTCAATGAACTTGCGGATGAGCCAAAATCACGAGTACATGGGGACGACGGTTCTTGATCAGTATCCTGACCCACCACTCGTGATCTATATCTTCAACTATGTTTTTTAATATTAATTTCTATTTCTTTCTTTCACCCAAAGATGCATCCGCATACATCATCCGCATTTTATCATCATTATGGTTGTCTTCATGAAGATTATTCTCTCTCGACAAAGCAAACGAGTGTTTATATTGAGATGAGAAGTTATTCCAATCCGAGCCGCATCATGTTCCCGCAAGGACCCGGATGAATCCCAAAGACTTAATTCCGCTTGATTGGAGGTTCTTTTGATTTTAAATCAACTTCGTTCAGCCCTTCTTGGTACAAGCACACCACAAAGCCGGGCCGCTAACCAAGATGAACTTACGAGCCGCGCTCGGAGGTTCCCCGCACGCAGGAGCAGGCTTTTATTTTCCTCTCTCGTGCCCACGGCACATCTCGTCTCCAATCAACCACGAAAGCGCCTAGAAGATACAAAAGGCAATTGCGGAACTTGAGAAGGCTCAATTCACTCCGGTCGTGTCATGAGTCGCGTATCTATATCTACACCTTGCCGCCAGCCTTTCAGTCCGCCATCACTTCACTCCGCACCACCTCGCTACGGTCACTTCCGCTACACTCCGTGCCGCTCCCTTGCAAAACCGACGTCAAGGCGAGGCAAGCCGTAGATACGCGAACCCGGCCCGATTTCGTGAAGAGCAATCTCGTTTCTATAGTTAACACTTGTTTTCTCCCGATCGAGAGGTCGGTTTAACATAAAGACGAGCAAATTTCGCAGAAATCCGGAGGCGTTCCGACGCGGCGACGCCTGGCGTCGCAACGTCAGAGCGCCTGGCATCTCCCGCCTTTTCACCCTTTTGACCGACCGGACGACCACCGGACCCACAGGCGTACAAAAGTACAAGCGCTCCTCTGCCGGAGCGCCTGCAATCCCGCGCGTGACAGCCGGCTTTTCGTACGGTCGCCGATGCGTTGTCGAAATCGCATCGGGGACCCGTGCGCTCCGCCGTCGGAGCACCCGGATTCCCGCCCGACAACCGGTCACCGCAGCTCCGCATGCGCCGAACTTGCGTCCGGCAGCCCGACGCCCGTAGGACGTAGGTGCTCCCCCGTCGAGCGCCAGATTTCCGCCGACAACCGCCGCCCGACACGCAGGTGGTAGGTGGCGACAGTATGGTCGGACGTGCCGATCCGCCGACTTGTCGGCGGATTTTCGTGCGCTCCCACGCCGCGACGCCAGCGTCCTCGTGGCGGAGCGCTAGGGTCACTTTTGCGCACCTATAAAAGGAGACCCTTCTCCCACATTTAAGAGGTTCCAAGGTTCCAACCTTCCAAGCTTCCAAGAGAGAGAGAGTCTAAGGAGCAGAGAGAGGGATTCCCGCAGCCTTAACTCCCAAGAATTTTCTTGAGCCTCCCCAACCCCCTTCCACCACCTTCCAACCCCCATTAGAGTCTACCATCCCATCCCCAAGCCTATCCATTCTCCATTACACCTCTTCCACCCCGTTCATTCAATACCACTCAAAACCATTCAAGACACCCGCCATCATACCATTAAAGACCATTGCAAACCATACGACGAGTGCCAAGGAATCTCCAAGACAAAGCTAGGGATCCGATCCTTCGTCATTGGAACCGGGAGAAGATTGCATTGAAGACCGCCGCAAGGACCGGAGCGCTCCCCCGACGCGACGCCAGCGACCCGTCGTCGGAGCGCCCGCAATTTCCGTGGCCAGAAGCACCGGGCTTCTCTACGATCTTCTTCCTTACCTTACTCTCTCCTTTATTGTTCATTTGGGTTTCATTATGCATGTTGCATTAGTATAGCATAACGCATCTTATTCATAGGTCATTTAGATCCTCCCTTAAGAAGGGGTTAGGAGTTAGTCCTAATCCGGTTCGTTCAACCCCTTTTGTCATTACTCTTCTTTCTTACGAATAGTTACTGCTCCATCTTTAGTTCTAATCGTGGTGCTTTCATTCATACTTTCTTTTCAGGCAAGCGAGTTTCTCCAAGGCTCTTCTTCCCCGGCCGGCCGAGGAAGGAGAAGATAGAACCCCCGCAATCTCCCACCTTATCGAGGTAACCGGTCACCCTCACTTCCTTTACTAGTTCTTTTCTTTTATTTCTATCATCGGAGCCTCTCTCGGCTCCCGGCGACCACACCATCCCTTCCCCTTTCGGTCTATAGGTCAAGTTAGTGTTGAAAATGCCACCGGCTATCTGATCTTCTTTCCCCTCGATTCTCCTCACGACCCGGACCGATCCTTCGATGCCCAAGTGACATCAAGGGTTGAGTAGTCCGGGGATCAAGGTGAGTGCGGAGAGGGAAAGAAGGAAGAAAAGCAGGCAACAGAACGGTCCGTCGGAATTATCCGCGACCGTATCTATGGCGTGATTAACACTAACCCACCCTATCAAGACCGTAAGAAAGGAGCACACACCCCACACGCGCGAGGACGCATCTCTCGCCTCCTCCGCGGGCTCCCCCTCTCTTTCCCGGCGTCCACAGTGACGGACCCCACACATCAGAGGCAATTATCTCTAATGGATACTGTGAAACATAAGTAGAAGAAGGGAAATGCTGACGATGACTCTTTGCAAGAGCACAATGACTACAAAAAATTTTTTTGACTGAACTAAATGAGTCACCCATATTGTAAAGAACTTGCTGAACTATCTTCATAGCCGGATGTCCCAAGCGCTTGTGCCAGGTTCCAACAGTAGCTGCAAAAGACTGAAGAAGACCAGCTCTGGTTGGATCAATACTGTATAGCCCATCAATGTTGCTGCCGCGAGCTAGAGGCTTCAGAGTGTGCATATCCTTAATAACACAGCAATCCGGAAAGAATTCAAAAAATACTCCATTATCTTTGCAGAACTGAGAAACAGATAATAAATTCTTTTCAAGTGATGGAACATGCAAAATATTGTTCAGATGGAATGAGAGAAGACCTGAATTCCCAATGTGTGAAATGTTTAAAGCATCTCCACTGCCAACCTTAACTGACTCCTGCCCAGTGTAAGCTATAGGATTTCCAAGTAAGCTTAAGTGTGGTGTCATATGACTATTAGCACCCGAATCCGGATACCATTTGTTGTCAAACTTGTATTCCGAAGATGTAGTATCATTAGGGTAAAAATTGGGGCTAGCAGAGGTCATATTTGCAGAATAATTGGACTGAGTATCATGTTGAGAATTGAACTGATTATTTGAATTAGTGTCATAATTTCGAAAGTTAAAATCATATCGTTTCCAACATTGAAGAGCCATGTGCCCCCTCTTATCACATAGTTGACAGTATGGTGGATATACCTGAGAATTATTGCCTTGAAAGTTATTCTGTGAACTCCCTTGGTTGGAATTCTGATTATACTGTCCAGCCGAGTTCTGATTTGATCCTTGGAAGAAATTTTGACTATTATTGAACTGAGGTCTGCCATTGTTCCCATAAGAATTGCGATTGCCAGTTCTGCCTGCAGAATTTCTGCCACGGCCTCTGCCTCTTCCACGTCCAGAATTGATAAAATTTGGCTGCTGAGTATTCACATTTGTCCGTGCTAAATTAGCACTTAGTTCTGCAATAGACTGCATATGCTTTTGAATATGTAATTCATGTGTAAGAAGAAGACCTTGTAAATCATCTAAAGTCATCTCAACTACATCCATTCTAGTATTAATAGCGGTAACAAACGACTCAAATTCTGGTCCAAGACCATCCAGAACATATAAAATCAAATCAGAATTTGACACAGGCTCAGCCACCATGGCAAGAGAATTAGCTATAGAGCGCATTTTCCTCAAATAATCAGTCACATTCATGGACCCTTTCTTAGTACGTTGCAGTTGAGACTTCAACTGTAAGATCCGAGCACGAGAAGCTGAAGAATATGTTTTATTAATAGCTTCCCAAATACTAGCAGATGAATCGTGTCCCACAACCAGAGGAAGAATATTTTCACTAACGGAAGAGATCAACATCGTAGTAACTAGGCTATCAAACTTCTTCCAGATCTTATAATCTGGATTAGGAACAGATCTCGTAGTATTAACTGGATCCGGAATAAGCATAGAAGGACACTTAACCGATCCATCAATCAAGCCAATAAGATCATACGTATGAAGAAACGGCAAAATCTGCGCTCTCCAGACCATGAAATTCTCACCAGTGAGCTTAACCGAGACAGAATGAGTGATGTTCGGAACTGAATGAAACATTGAAGTAGAGAAAGCAGCAAAGGGAAGATGCTGAGAAGTATCACTTGTTGCAGAGGAACCGTCTGGAGAATTTTCCATAATATCAAAGAGCAGAAAACAAACCAGAAAAATGAGAAGAGGCCTCGTCTGGCTCTGATACCAACTTAGAGAAGCAGAATTGAAGACTTCAGGTCCTCTGCTTCAGTAGATCTGATCCTGCAAGGCACGTAACAGAACACAGAGCAAAGGTTGCAGAGAAGGAAAGCTCCAGAGAGAGGAGAAAAGAGTGAGCGGGAAAAAGCCCTCAATTGAGGTCTCCGCTTCATCTCTGATTATATATATATGAGTGTACATGGACAGGTGTACAAGCAGACAAATGTAATGCCACATATACTTATCTGTAATGCCAGGTCATTCTGGATTTATTTCTTGTATCCTAACAGACTTGTGTCATCACACGGTCCTCCGGCGACGACCGGAATGCATGGACCGGCGGCAGCGGGTGTCGTCCGTCCGTGTGAACCAATTTTTCCGACTGGCTCTGTTATGCATGCCTGCCTGTGGCTAATTTCCGTCGCCGGCCCCCATCGATGGTCGTCATCTCCACTGTCGACGTCGTCACTGTCCCTCGCTCGATCTCTCTCCGACCCCTACGTGATCGCCCCCATCGATGGGAGGCTTATGCAAGTTCTCAGAACGTCGTCCAGTTGCTGAAATTTCCATCACAAGCTACCGTCCGTCGGTGCTCTCATATATATATTTTTTGCTGCTGGCTTCCCCGCGACCAACAAAACACTGCCACACCGCGCGCCATGCGGCTAGCTGCTTTCGCACGTACCCTTGCCGGATATATATAGATAGATGAATTAGAAACTTCAATCATGATCGAGCTGGGCAATTAATTAAATACATACAATCGTAGAAACTTCAATCATGGAGAACGCCGAAGAGGACCCCCGGGTTGGGATTCAGATTCCGCGTCGACTCGGTCCCAAGTCACTTCTACTCGTCTTTTTGACTCGCTCGCGTCAACCAGGTCCGGCGCTTAACATTCAAACGCTGGCCGAGATTGGTCCTCGCCCGCTGGGCGTGCAATTCCAGTGCTACCCTTCCTCGATCGGCCCAATGCATAAAAAGGTATCCGTTTTAATGCGAACAAAATGCGCCTTATTGCACGACAAATAGCGGGCAACTTGAAGTTCAAAGATCTTTGATTTCATGGCCGGATCTTTCGATAGAATAATAGAGAGTTCGATTAAAACTTAAGTATTAATTGTCTGTGTCTTAATTGAATCAAATAGTAAAATTTAGCACCAAGTTAGGGCTGATCTTATAACGTTTTTTAATATCGAACACGAATTTGGGCAGTCATGTGCATTAGGACCCAAAATACATTTTTAATCTTTATGTGCCATTAGGACCCAAAATACACACAACTTTTTTAATATCGAACACAAATTTGGGCAGGCATGAGTTTCACACACAGAGAGAAAAAGTCCACGAAGAATAAGGGACGTCTCCGTCTTTTTCTATATCTTAAGATATAACCCATAAAAGAATATTACTCATTTTTGTGTACATAAATCCTTGTAAGGGATTTCACAAATTAAGTTGCAGAAGTACTTCTGCGTATATGAATTTCTCCTACTCGTGCCTCGTAAAAAGGTCAGAAGTTTTGGTTAGTTAATCAGAATACATATATATATATGTCAGCTCGCGGCAGAGAAGTTAAAATCGAAACGGCCGCTGAATTTGCCACCTTCCCCTCTGCTTCGTTCTTGAAGAGCTTCCTGCGTAGAAGAAGCCCCTATCGGTTGTCGAGGGGGGGGGGGGGTCCTCCCCTTTATTTTCTCTGTGCAACTTGTAAGCTAGCTGCTTCCCCTCTTATCTCTATATATCTTCGTGTATCACTATTTTTCTTTCCCCATCGCCCCCCTTTCTCTCTCTAGCTACGGGTCGAACTGCCTGCAGAATCAGCTCTCGCCGAGGCCTCTTGTTTCTGGCATTCTCGTGCTTCTTGTTGCGTCGATGACGATCGAGGAAGACACTGACGTGTGAAGCTGCAGTAGAAACAAGAAACGTCTGAGCTTCAGCTTATATATATATATATAACAGGACTTCTTTCTGCGCCACAGCTGGGTGTGTGTCTGTGTGTGATTTTCTCTGATGATGCATGCAGCTTTCTCTGGGCATGTTACTAGCTAGGTGTGCTTGGCTCTTTGCCCGATCGGCCATCCATGTATTAATTATATATGCCTGATTTCCTTGGATGTATATTGCTGGCTATAGGTGGGGAGAGATCAAATACATCGATACACAGCCATGTCGGAGGAGGTGCATGCTGGGCGGCGTCAACGGCAGCGCTACGCTGAGGACAGTGTGCGACTGGTTGCAGGGTACGCACTCCCTCTTTCCGCCTTGTGTGCATCTCTCGACTCGATCGATATATATGGAACAGGGCTTGGCGAGTCTTGGCGTGGCTGACTGCGTGGGAACGTGCACACAGCTGCGTGCCGTACAGGATGAGACAAGGCGGCGGGGACAGCTTGGAGGAGAAGCTGGAGGTGCTTATGATCACTTCGCCCAATCGACATGACCTCGTCTTCCCCAAGGTACGCGTACGTTAGTGGGCAGCTGCAACTGCAAGACCAGATGTGCCATCTCAGTTCCGTAAGGCGCCGGTCGAGCGTAGCTCGGCTGGCGTAAAAAAATCTCAGTTCCGTAAGGGCAGTTGCTAGAGGCCAAGATGCATGTCTTCTCGCCGGCATGGTAGGTAATTGATTGGCCGTCGACCTGCAGGGCGGGTGGGAGGAGGATGAAACGGTGGAAGAAGCGGCTTGCCGCGAGGCATTCGAGGAGGCCGGAATTAGAGGAATTTTTCGCGTAAGTGGATGTGATTTGTGATGTCTCGATGTCATCAGTTTTCTCTTGCGTGTAGTGTTGTAGCCCACGAACAGGCCACCAGTAATTAGGGGTTTAAACGGATCGAATTCGCTAACGAAATCATATAATCTGATTCCAATTCCGACGAGAGATAAAATGTTTTGATTCTGATTCTGATAATTTCGGAATCATCCTGTTCCGATTTCGATCAGATTCCGATTCTTTGGTCGGAGCTTTTTGACATTTTCGAGTCTTTAATTATTAGTTTAACATCGATCCCGTATCATATTTGGATGAGATTTTTGGACTGTTTGATAAAATATCCAGCTGATTATGTATGAATATATATGTATATACCAGCTAGCTAGTACTGATAAAAGAAAACTTGTAGCTAGGGAATATACTTAGTTGGTAGTTAATGTACTGATGGGTAGTAGCTGTTTGCAGGACAAGGCGATGGGTCCATGGTTGTCGAGGAGCAAGAGCAGTGAGAGCAGCAGCAGCGGCAGCTCCGGGTCGGAGGGCTACTGCAAGTGCTACATGTTTGCGTTCCAGGTAATGGAGGAGGTCCGTTCTTGGCCGGAGCAGGCCTCCCACCACAGGAGATGGGTGAGCACCGACAAGTCTTTTTTCTTTTCTTTTCTTTTCTTTCTCCTTGGCTTAATTAGCCCACTGCCGGCCCGTGTGCTCCGTGTTCAGCTGTCCGTGTCCGAGGCGCAGGGTCTGTGCCGCTACCCCTGGATGGAGCAAGCTCTGGAGGAGTGTATCCGCCTCTTGGCCAGCGACGAAGACGAAGACGAAGACGGTGACGCTGACGCTGTTGCCGCCGCTTCCAATTCGCACCGCTGCACCAAGGCTGAATTGCCGCCGCCTTCTTTTGCTCCAGCCCGCAACGAGGCCCGACAGAATACTACAACGGTAGTACTTGGCGCGCATGCTCCATCAATGCGCAATGCATTCACCCCGTTGCGTGGATTTAAGCAGCAAAAGGAACATCTTACGGTCGAATCACGTTAACGTTGATTAAATATCATTCATTAAACTTCTACCGACTGAACGCTTCAATTGTTTGCATATATGGTCCCGCATGGTCTCATTTTGTTGTGGTTCTCCGCATTCCCATCAGTTCCGCAGATAGGGTGAGTGGGAGCGGTTCAGAAGCTTCAGATAGAATCGGACAAGGGATTCTTATTTTCGTTAATATTTTACATTTAGCGTTAAAATCGTATTATAAGGATTTCCTTTTTCTTTTGAGAGCCGATCTTCTCATAATATGCCTTGAAAAGAGACCTCTCTTAATCTTCAATTACTAGTGTCTACCTAATCACCTTCATCTAAGATGTTCCACCAGATCTCTCCTAGAAGGTGAGAATGTGAGTTAGAATTTTTTTTTATTTATCACTAAACTGTTCGTATAATTATTAACCTGACTTATTAACATGCATGCATACATACTAAATCACGCATATAGTCACTAATCATCCGAAAAGAATTACTGACGTAGACGTATACATATTAGATCGCTCATACAAATAGTAACATCCTGACTTACTAACTCACATACATATACTTACTAATCATCCGAAAAAAAAGATACTAATACGTATATAATAACTAAACTGCTCGTATAGTGACTAATCTCATCTTATGTGACCAATCCTACAGTGACTAACCTCATCTTCTGTGACCAATCTTATCCTGTTATGTTTAATTTGAGTTAGAATAAGTTTCAAAAATAACCCTATCTTATGTTTGGAATAACAAAAATATATTTGACGATAGTCGAATCATAAATAAATAAATATTCATTGAAATATAACAATTTAATATACTAAATATGAAATATTTATTTTTTTAAAATAATTTACATAATCAGCACTGTCTGCCAACACCATGACTTAAAAAAAGAAAAACGTAACCAACATATTCATTGTTTGTTATTTTGAATGATAAATATATTAATAAAGTAGTTTAGAGATTGTTTTGGAAGGAAGATCCCAAAGCCCATGGCGGGCTGAAGCTGCACTGCTGCTCTCTGGCAGTGGCACGAGATGGCTGTTCTGGATCAGCATCAGCACTTTGCAGCTCAGATTCAGCCACCGGCGGATCCATTGCCTCCTATGTTGCATCCTCCAAAGTTCAAGAATACACTTGATAAAAACTCATCTTGGCTTAACTCACTATGCTAAATGACCAAAGTTGAATAACAATACTTATTAATGAGCAACGTATTACAAGACGCACGGTTCATACTTGCTCGGCGTTCACTGGGATTTAAGCACTTTCCGTACACCCCGGTACACCACCCCAGCTGCTATGCTCCTCTCTATTTGTTAGAATATTCATGCCCAGGCAGTTGCGCACGACCGGCCATACTTCTTGTGCACCGCCCCTGAAGCAACACACAGGTCCGGGTGTCGAGTGACCCAGGCAACTCAATACCCACTAGTGCCCCTGCATCAGCTTGCAACTCCTCACCGATCACACCTCAAGAGGTACACGAACCCCATACATAGCCCAACCCAACCAAGACCTTTTCACTTGTCCATCGAAGATCAATCATCACCCTGTAAAACCATTGTTCACCATGCTCTACAATCTTCTCAGCTCCACAACCACAAAAACAGTGACCTTTCCACATCCCACTGCCCTCTATTCCCATATCCAGAAAAAGAATCCTGTGAACAAAAGAGCATTAAAGAAAGATACAGGAAGGACAGTCCTGCCAAAGCCCTGGATGGGATTCTAGTTGATGGCCATTATATTTTGCAACCTGATTTTCTCAGTTCAAAGAGGCCGAAGAGTGCTAACCCTAACAACTCACCCAGCTCAAAATGAGAATTCTGGTAAAAGTGTCGCTCCTTTTCATTGTTTAAAGAGAAATATACGCTCCTGGATTGATAAGTTAACCCATTACACAGTCTTATACATGTTTTTGTCAGAAACAAAATGCAACAGAATGAAGACTGAATTCTTCATAATTTGTAAAATTCAGCATAACTTTTGCATTGATCCCATCAGAATGGCTGGTGGTCTTTGGCCCTGGCGATCTAGCAGCATGACCCTCAACATTATTCACCATGAACAAAACTGTATTGGCCTATTGGGTGTGACGTGGAGGATGCAAACTATGGTATGTAATGGACTCTTCCCTTTGTTTGGCACCTACCAACCACTAGCATAGAGAAGTGGTAGAATATTTTCGCCATCATTGATTGCTCAGAGTGCCAAATAAAGAAATGAAACAGTTCTTGACAGAAAATACGAGGTTGGTAGCTAGAGAGCTAGAGCTGATGTCATTCACCAATTCCATCAATTCATGGATGCAAATGGCCTTATTCACCTACAGATGGATAAGTCCTCTGTAAACCTCGAGCAATAGAAGCCATGGCTTCCACATTAAGGGTAAGCTGGCTTGAACCCTAACCAACATAGATGATAGAACTGAACTACATTTATCCCAATGCAGTTATTAATGTGCTTCCTATGGGGGGCCCAGTGACCATGTCCCTCTGCTTCTACAAACCTGCCCACCAATTAGGAAAAGCAGATGTTAAGCTCCTAGATGCTGTACCCATCTTTCAAAAACGTGATCACAAAGGCATGGCTTCACTCTCCTAAGTTGCAGACCAATTACAGATCCAAGATCAGAGACCAAGAGGCACTGCCTCACCCAGGAAAGACCAGTCTTTGACTGCATAAGAAACACTATCAAAAGCATTGAGAAGAAGGTCCAGCAAAACATCATTGAAGCAAAACATTAGACAAGCGGAAGAGATTGAAGATAAACTAAGACTATTTTACAACATGGAGCAGTCCTATCGAAGACAAAAGTCAAAATTGCACTGGTTCAGAGAGGGGGAAGTGCACAAAAAATTTCCACTGCATAGTCATGGATAACAGAAAAAGGAACTGGATCAGTTGTCCCCAAAAAAATGATGGAACCTGGACTAGGAAATCGAATACATCCATCTCTCCAACACCACATACATCCAAAATCACTTCACCAATGACCCATTAACCATTGTTGAACCACTCCACACTTGTCTCAAGCTGAGCGCACATACCCGGAGCAACTCCCAACCAAGAGACAGATCAAGCACTATTTGGTATGCAAGCTGATAAGTCTCATGAACCCGATGGCAATATCCAACAAAAATACCAGCATCTGTGCAAAGAACAGGTTTACAACCTTATTATCCTTGTGTTCTCAACCCAGTAAACACCACCTCCTTCAACCTCATGCTCGTAACCCTCTTCCCCTAGAGACCTATCAGCCTGAGTCACTGTTCCAGTCATTACCAAAGATCATTGTCAGCCAAAGCATCTTTCCCAAATTAGTAGCCAGGCAGCAAGTTGCCTATGTAAAAATTATGGGTTTTATGAATAATGTTATCATTGTCAGACCAAGGTTATTGAAGTGCCATCCATGGGAAAGGTCCTCTTCCCTGGAGAGTTAATCATCATCCTTGAACGAGCCAACTCCGTTTGGCTCATCCTGTTTACCTCAATGTCATACCTAGGCAGCTTAATGAAGTAGCTCATTTTGCATTTGCCAAACAGGAACTGTTACCGGGTGTTAACATCTTGTTTACTGGGCCAAGTTTCCTATTGTATCCTTCAACTGCTATGTACTGAAATTTCCACTATCCAAAAAACTTTCCTGTCATAAAAGGACCTGAGCAAGACAGGTACCTCCACAACTAGGGGTGCAAATGAGTCAATACACTCGGCAAGTAGCTCAAGACTCTGCTCTCGATAAAAACTTGACTCGGCTCATTATCACAAATGAACAAACATGAACAATAAATAAACCTCGACAAGTAACTCTCAAGCAACTCGTTTAAGTACTTGATTAATAACTCAACTAAATATTTTTAAAAATCGATTAAAAAACCAAAAATTTATGTAATAGTTGATAAAAAATACCAAAAAAGTTAAAACTGAATTTAATCCAAGTTTAAACTTGTGTTAAAACTTTATAAATGTGTTTAAATTTAAAATTTGTAAAGAGCTTAGACTAGCTAGAGTTTGAGCTTCATGAGCTAGCTTAGATTGAACCACAAATGAGCCCAAATTGGACTGAACTCTTATTCCCATTTGAGCTCAGTCAAATAAATGAGTAACACAACAAGCCGAGCTCATGAGTCGAGCTCGCACAGGTCTAAACTACTCGTCGAGTATCAAGCCGAGTTTGATCTCGAATATAAAAAAGGAGCCGAATTTACGACTTGGCTCAGCTCGTTTGCACCCGTATCCACAATGGTATACAATTTGCCTAGAAAACCAAAGGATGAATCTGGGGTGAGAGAACCGGGGCAATGGTTTGGTCATGGCCAATGGTAGTAATAACAAAGAAACTAACAAAAAGGGTAACCTAGACATTGCCAGATATGAGTTGTCAACCTCAATCACGTGCACTGTGCTTCTGAGGCCAGTGGATTGCCCAAAGGGTACATTAAGTCACACATGGCTAAGAGCACAAATTACTCTCGCTCGTCAACTGCCATACTGCTGGCAGCTACTGGCAGACAATGGTGCATGGTTAGAACGCTCCACTAGTCAGTTGCCATTCTCAACAAGTTACAATTAGAAGCCTGGCTATGGGGAGCCTCAACATGGCAGAAGGCCACAAGTGCAATTAGAAACCAAAAGCAGTTTTTTTCACAAACTTGGTGAAAACCAAACAACTGACCTTACAACTTAATACATTATTTGCTAGCTGCTACTCTTGCATATCTACTATGGACTCCAATCAGCCACTTTTACAGAAACCTCCTAACAGCTACTTTTGCAGAAACCATTGGTTCTATAGGACTAGGATGCTCTAGATACAGCTGCAGATTCAGTAGGTCACTGCTCATTGATTTTATTGGTGTTATACCTAACGGTTGTTGCCAGGCCTTTATATCCGCGGGAATCCAAACTCATTCTTTGTTTTTAACATCAGGAAGTGTAAAAAGTAAGCTGTAATTTACGAACTGCAACCAGTTTGGAAGACATCACACATTGAGCAATTGCTATGAATTTGAAACCAGTGAAAACCAAACAACTGACATTACAACTTAATGCATTATTTGCTTGCTCCCACTCTCACATATCTACTATGGACTCCTATCAGCTACTTTTGCAGAATCCATTGGTTCTATAGGACTAGGATGCTCCAGATACAGCTGCAGATTCAATAGGTCACTGCTCATTGGCAAGTCTCATGTTCGGTTAATGATATGAAGCTCAAAGTTGCAGTCACTGATCTGAAACCTGCAAGGGGTAATGATATAAATTCATATAGTTAATCAATGGTAGAAACAAATGAATAATCCATAGCCTTTCAGACCTGGGTCTGATAAGGGGCAGTAAGAGAGCTGAGTGCTGAACAATAGGCTTAAATGCATGGCCGACTGGTTTTGAGTTCTTAAGCCTATTTGGGAATGTCTACATTAGTCAAACGCCTCTAATTCCCAAATTGACAAGCTTGTGGGCTGTGTACAGCAAAGAAGACTTTCTCAGGTTTCACAGCAGGCCAATAAAGGGGTTGAGCATACTTCTAAGTGATCCTAAACCCAAAGGCAAAGAGAGCAGCCAATTGAGAAGAGAGCATACACCTATGTGATCCTAAACCCAAAGGCAAAGACCTTTGGTGGTACAAATTGGGTGTTCACAAGTGTATGAATAAACAAATAAAAAAATACAAGCAAACATACGCCTATTGGTAATTGAAGATGAAGGAGAATGTAAAGGGATGGTCCCCTTTGGATTCTACCACAATCAAAAGAGAGAAGAAGAATCAGGAAAACTGAGCTTAGCCGGGAATTCTCAGAAAGCTGAAAATTAGAGCAATCTGAAAAAACTTGTCAGCTCGAGTAGTAACCAGCAATAGAAGAGGGATAAGGTCATGTCTCCTTTCAATCTAAAGGCTATCAAGGCCCAAGAGCATCTCAATTGAGAAGACAAATAGAGCAAGAAGGTATGTACCTTGTCTTACGGGGGGGGGAGTGGGAAAATAGAAGAAAAATATCTTTCTCTAAGCCCCAAAGCACCAATTGGCCAGTCTGATGCAAGAGCAGGAGAAGAAGCTGATCCTGCTAGGCCCACAAATGTACAAACAGTCAACCAGATCAGTCTTCCCCCCAGCCAGATGAAGCATATGAGCATAATTGATGGGAAATAACAAGATGAAAATTGAACATGGCAGGTTTGTAAAGTACTCATGATAGTAAATAGATATACCTTTTTTTATTTTCACCCGGTAGTTGGTTAATCAAACATCAGAGGCAGCAAACCTGAAGCCAGATAATCCTGCTGGCAGAAAGATGCTACCCTGGCAGAGGGAAAGAAAAGAGAAGTGAAGAAGAGCAGCCGAGACTTAGGTGGCATTTGATTTGACTTAATGAAATATCTAAAATCCTAAAATTATCTCTAATCTCTCTTATGGACCACAAAATCTTTGTTGTTTATCTCAAAAAATAAAAATTATAATAAGTGGTTTATCAAGAAACTTCTATTGTATCGAGACATTTTACCTAGGATCTCAACATCTAATCTTTGACTGATTCAAAGGTTATACATCAAATAGGCCAAAACAAACGGAGCCGTAATCTTATGCCGGGGTCAACAAAGGGCAGGTTTGATTAAGTATAGGGTTTGAACGACATTAGGACCCTGTTGGCACCTCAAAATTGGCCAAATATTAAATGAACAATGCGAAGGTAATTAATTACAAATGGTGGTTCAGATTGTGAAATTAAAAAAAATTGCAAGGGACATATGCGCACACATTGGCATGTTCAGTCCCATGATAGACACTCTCCTAACAAAACGGACCCTACAAATTTGATCCATTTATCAGCTGGAGGTGACGTACCTGTGTTGGCAGCAGTACGAAGTTCGCAGCAAAGGCCTAAGGAGCAGGGAAGAGTCGACAGCCGGTATTTATTCAAGAAATGGGGCTGTTTGAAGAAAGGAGGACGAAGAAGACACTCCCTGCTAAAAAAAAAAAAAGGAACCAAAGGAATCAACCCTCTGAATGGCCGAATTCCAGCAAATAATACTGTCAGAGAAGAAGAAGGGGAAGAAGAAGGGTGGGAAGAGCCGAGGTGATAAATAAAACACCTATAAAGCTAAGTCGAAGCTGCCAGATGGGGCGGTAGCCTGTAGGGGGTGAATGGGCACTGCTGTGTAAAAAAAAAAAAAAGAGAAGGAAAAGAAGAGAGGAGCTTACAAGTCGATCAACCAGCCAGCTCAGGTGGTTGCCCGATGGTATGGCCTGTTCGGGAGAAATGGCGATCCCCGCAGTCCCACAACACCTAGCAATGGTGTAATAATAATAATAAAAAAATCTCTCTCTCAGACAGGGCAAGAAGGGGAACGAATCCTCATAAATGTGGAAATATGGCAAGAGAAAGCCATACCGAGCAAAGAAAGAGAGAGAAAAGGAAGCAAAGATCTCGGCGACCAAATTGGTTTCCGATCACTTCCCGCGGTAGACCGGACTCATCCGAGGGAAGAGTCCTACGGGAATGGGGACAGCTGTTATGTATCAGGCTGTTTTGAGTCCTTCACGGACCAAAATACTACTTGATGGAAGGTATTCAATTACGGAAGGAGTCCGACGCCGTTGGGAAGGTCGTTTCCGCGTTTTGAGCCTCTCGAGTCCAGCTCGGATTGAATGTCTTTGTTCAATGGGTCTCCTAGTGGAAGAAGGAGAGCCGATGCCTATAAGACACCCAGAGGCCCGTCGCGCAGAAAAAAGAAGAAGAAGAGGACCCCGCCCGGGAGAGCACAAACCAGAAAGAGCAGAGCAGAAGGCCGAGAGAGAGAAGAGAGCGGACCGGGAGCCTTTCCTGCTGTCGGATCTCCTTCCCGCAGCCACTATCGTCGCCGGAATCCCCTCCGGAGGTAGCTAGTGCCGCCGGAGCCTTCTTCGGAGCCTGCCGCCGCTGCCAAAACCTTCTCCAGAGCCTGCCGTCGCCGCCGGAGCCCCTCCGGAAGCCGAACCCCTGCCGTAAGATCCCCTTCTCCCAAAGCTGCCTTTGCCAAAGCCTCTGCCGTCGCCGGAGAAGCCCAGAGCATCCAATGCCTTCACCCGCTTCCGCCGGAAGCCGCCGTCGCTTGGTCGGGAGGAAGAGAGGCCGGCGGATTCTATTTTTGCCAAGACTTATGTCCAGGCTAGCATATGAACAGGAGAGGGGAGGCGTAAGTCCGCTGCGGATTCAATTTTGACCTCGGGTCAAAATAGCTGCGGGGCCCACCAGAGAAAAAAGAAAGCAAAAAAAAATTAGATAGCGCGGCCGCCTGCCGCGCGCGCGCGAGAAGCAGCGGCCAAGCCGCGCTCGCGGGGGAAGAAGACTTGACCCACGGGTCAACTGGATGTGGGGCCCACTTGAAAGAGAAGTTAAAAAAAAAGGAGGGGCTCGCTGGACCAGCCAGCGGGCACAAGGAGAAGGAGGATTGGCCGGGCCCATTAGCTTGAAGCCGCGAATTGCTGCAGCCCCAAAAAAAAAACAATAATCTCTCTCTTATGAAATACACAATCAAGTGGAAATTAAATAAAAATTCATTAACTAATTCCACAAACCGAGGCGAGCATCTGGCCGGCTAAAAACCCGCCACATGGTCTCGGCATAACTTAAAAGAATCAAAATAAATGGGAAAGCAATAAGCCGACTTTTAAGCACGCTTCTTTCTCCTCGGATGACATCTTTTGAAATTTCTACTTCCCTAATAACAATCGGCAAACCATGCATGGAGTAGCTAGGGACAATTTTATAAGTGGCATACCAAGCTCATTATGCATCCAGAAGATGATAAGCAATGGCTTTACAAGCATTGGACAAGCATATCCAAAAGTCACTTTAACATCAGACCATAATTCAGGACAGGGCATCGAGTTCCATCATGATATCATAAAGAGTATAAAGCTTCACATCAGTCAAGCATGTTAAGCAATTTATTCCCTTGTAAGAACAATAGGTGCATAGGCTACTGGTCGGCTAGCACATCATGCAATGTAGCCCGAACATGGGTGCATATTGCATGTGCCCCCAGTGTGACTCATCCATATGAGGCAAAATTGTGATGAAATAACCAATCAAGTACCGACTAGCGGAATGTTTCCCATCAGATTTTTGAGTAAGGGATTCACTTCCTTGACCCTTATCAGCGTCTTGGACGGAAAGTTGATCTTGGCTTAGTCATCATAGGGTGACTTGAAGACGTCCCTGGTTGGGTGAATACATAGTTGTCAAGGAGACAAGGTATATGTTAAACCGAAATTTTTGACCCCCTTTAGAAGAAGAAGAAAAGGGGAAAGAAAAAAAAATGGAACGGGGGAGAAGCCAAAGAGCAAAAACCCCCTTATCACTGCCGGCAGAAGGGGCTAAGGCCCCCAATGTGGTCGTCGTCACCCTCCTGCACATCTGTCAAGCCCACCGGGAGCGGGAGAAGCCGACGTCGCCTCCGCGGTCACTGGAGGGAGCTGCTATTGAGATTTGCCATGGCCGAAGAAGCCGCCGGGAGCAACCGCAGGGAAGAAAGCCCTCATGAGCTCTGTGTCCGTAGCGGCAAGAGAGAGGAAGAAGACAGAAAGGGACAAACTCCTCCTGCCATCGCCGGAGTCCGCCTGAAGCCACTGCCGCAAAGTTCCCCCACTGGGAACCCTCGCGCGCTCGCGTTGAGAGGGAGGCAAGGAGGAGAAGAAGAGGATGGTGCCGCAGTCACCCTCTTCCGCCGTCACCGTCGCCCGGAGTTGTCGCCGCCGCCTTCTCCGACCGCAGCTCCCGCGAGCCATTGTCGGGGGCAGAGGAAAGGATGGAGGAAGAGAGGGGAGAACCCCTTGTCGCCGCCGCCTTCACCAACCGACGCCGCCGCCACCGCCGCCGCCCACTATCGCCGCCGCCGTCGCCGCATGAAGGATGGCCGAGGGCAGTCGCCGCGAGCCCTCGCGGGTTCGTGTCCGTCGAGAGAGAGATGATCGGGGAGAGAGAAGGGGCAGCGGTTCGCGGTCAAACTGCGGTCAACAAAAAAAGAAGAAGGGAAAAGCAGCAAACGACCGCCCGAGTGGGCGGTCGTGGGCCACGCGCGCGCCCACGCGCGGGCGGCCGCGGCATCTGTCAACTGGGGGGTGAACTTACCCCCCCTGGTTTGACTCTAGTCAAACATCACCGGAAAAAATCAAAAAAAATGGGAAAAATGTGGTAACTTCACCCCACTCCGGTCACCCCCCCACTAACTCGAAAATGGGTTTAGCGGGGTCTTCAAAATGACCCTTTTGCCCCTCTAAAATTCCTATAAATAGCCCCCCAAGTGCCATACGTACATGGGTTGGAGAGTGGTGAGAAAAGAGAGAGTTGGGAAGAGAGAGAAGCTCCACATTCTCACTCCTTAGAAGGTAAGAAATACCTTGGTTTTGTGCTACCTTTCCATAAAAAGGGGCTGATTTTGCGCTACCTTTCCATTAAAAGGGGCCCAAAATAGTTCGCTATTTTGGATAGAAAATAGCCAACCCAACTCCGGTCTAGCCGAAATGCTGCCGAAATTAAGTGGTTTTGCGCTACCTTTCCATTAAAAGGGGCCCAAAATAGTTCGCTATTTTGGATAAAAATAGAAAAACCCAAGTCGGTCAAACCGAAATGCCGGTCAAACCGAACGGGAATTCAAATAGAAAACCCAAGTCGGTCAAACCGAAATGCCGGTCAAACCGAACGGGAATTCAAATAGAAAACCCAAGTCGGTAAAGCCGAAATGCCGGTCAAACCGAACGGGAATTCAAATAGAAAACCCAAGTCGGTCAAACCGAAATGCCGGTCAAACCGAACGGGAATTCAAATAGAAAACCCAAGTCGGTCAAACCGAAATGCCGGTCAAACCGAACGGGAATTCTAAATGAAAATCTAAATCAGTAAAGCCGAAATGCTAGCCAAATCGAACGGGAATTCTAAATGAAAACCCAAATCGGTCAAACCGAAATGCCGGTCAAACCGAACGGGAATTCTAAATGAAAACCCAGATCGGTAAAACCGTAATACCGGTCAAACCGAACACAAGTCATGACATGTATTGAGAAGAAAGGCTTGAATGCCCTCTCATTTGTTGTACTTCCATGTACTCGGATCGACATGAAATGAAATTCAAGTTCGATTGATGTGTTATGTTACTCCAAAAGTGACATCAAATCCCCATGGACTCCAAGAGATGGAATAAACTAAATAAATTATTTAAATAATTTTCAAACTTAATCAAATAATTAAATTTGATTAAATCAAATCAAATAAGTAAATTTGATTAAATCAAATAATTACTTATTTATTAATAAAAATGTCATCATAATCAAATTAAATTCATGCCATAAAATCATACATAAAAAATAACCACAAATGGTTACAAAACATGTTAAGTTTAAATCCGACTTAACCATAAAAAATTAAATCAATCCAAATAGATAATGCTACTTAATTAAATAAGTATGCATAACAAAATTCAAATCAAATAAATGATCAAAACATTAATAAAATGTTAACATAATCCAACCAAAATTATGTCATTAAATAATACATAAAAAATGTCAACCAATGACTATAAAAACAAGTTATGTTGGATTAAAATCAACCATGAAAAATTAAAGTGATCAATATTATTAAGAAAAAATCTTTATAATAATAAGAAATTCACTTAAATCAAGCAAAAAATGCTAACAAACACACAAATAAAATGGAAATTAATTCCTACAAATAAAAAAAGAGATCAACTCAAAATTGTCTAAGTCAACAAATGACCAAAAGACATAAACAAAACAAATCAAATCAAATCTTAAATCAAAAAGAAAACCAATGAACCCAAATTTGAAAGTTTGAATTAAGTTCAACCAGATTCCATCTCATGAGGCCATGGGGATGTCTTCCAGCTTTGTGTTTATGTGGATGGATGACTTCAGTTCAACAGGTTGCTGTGACGGTTAATCAAGGGTTTTCGAGTGTTTGCTCGATGTAATTAACACTGGAATATCGCAAGTCCGGTGGAGAGAGGTCAAATTTTATTTTCAAAGAACTCATAAAACCTCACAAATCAAATTTGTGGTTCAGATCATCTAAGTAGTGGGTGATACCCATATCAACGCTTAGCAAATCTGTGGAACCATCGGTGTTCCTATAAAATAATACCACATCAAATTAGCTAATACTCCTATAAATACCACATATTTTCATAGTAGTCAATGCTAGTCCAAAAGAAGGAAAAGAATTTCAAAAAGGAATTCTAATCTCCAACAAAAATTTCTTTTCCTCTTCAAAAAGAGAGGATGGGAAAAATCGAGGTTCCAACAGTATACAAGACGCTCGACAACTCTTTTATAGCTTAGGCGACAAGGCGCCTGCCATAGTTGTCAAGGCGCCCGCCTAGGCGGCAAGGCGCTTTTCCAACAGCGCCTTGCTAGGGCGCCTTGCTTAGAGCCAAAAAGACGCCCAAGGCACTCGCCTAGGCACCCAAGGCATCCAAGGCACCCGCCTAGGCGTCTTGGGTATTTTTACATGATTAAAAAAATAATTTTGAAGAGTTTTGCCCCCTTGATACCCTTCACAAGGGACACCTATTTAATGATAGTTTGAACATATTAATATATTTCACTATCACTTATAATATCACACATATATAAATTTTATAATCATAAATGTGTTATATACTTAAATTTTATAAAAATCTATTTAACTCTTTTCTCTTTCACATACACATCATATGGGTCCATTTTTTGACATTCTTGACCCAATAAATTCCAGATTTGGTAGATTATCTTTTGGGACCATTTTCTTACATATACATTTCTCTGGAGAGAAGAACTTGCAGAATTCTTACCTCATGCCTCATTCTGGCCTATCAAACCCATTTAGACTTATTGGCCTAATTATTGGGCTCACTCCATTTAACTTCCCTCAGTCTCATTTTATCAGACCCTCAATTTTATGAGGAGGTATACACGTCTTCCATTGATATCTTGACATAACCCAGACCCAAAAGTATTGAAAATTTGGTGTCAACACACCTATGCCTTGAGGTCCCTTTTCTGCAGTAGACTCTCATACCAGACAGGTCCTTGGGGTTTCAATCAGCATGTCTCCCATAAGAAGTAGATAGGAAGTCACCCTCATGTTTCCTTGGCTGAATACATATGCATTTATACTGCAACTTGCTAATAGTTGCATGAATCCAAGTATTCCTGCTTGAATGCATTTGTTTCAATTTAGGGTTCTCGGGCCCTCTATTTGTATGTGGCGATGTCCAAGCCTGAGCATTTTGGCTCACACACTGCTTATTTGTTTCCGATGCAAGGACTTTTATATGTTGTTTCTCAACAATTGACCGATCTGAGATTGGATTTGATTGGGGGCTGGAATTATAACTCCCACCTTCCTGTGGCTTAAAATGATGCCTGAAATCCTAATCAGGATTTAGCGTTGTGTTTTTAAGACTTGAATCTTACTTTGTTTAGAATGAACTTTCTATTTTGCTTAATATCCTTTTCTTAAGTTGTTTTCCTTTGTAAACATTTTAGGTGCCAATACAAACTCAAGCATGTGAGAAAAACTTGAAGTATAGGGCTGAGTCCAAATTCAATCAAACACCTAAGGAAAGGAAATCACTCCCAACAAAAATTGACTATTTTGAACAATTAAATGATCAAGGCACCATCTCAGAGAGCTAAAGGGAAAAGTGGATAACATAGAATGAAAACAATGAGACTATTAGAAAGGAAATTAAATAGAAATAGTGAACAAAAGATTGATGCTTAAGGGAGGAGAACAAGAATACAAGATTTTTGCATATTCAGACATTTTTAAGGAACAATAGAAACACTTCATAGAAATAGAAGGTGAATAGCTCTGAATGTGAGGAACTGATCAAAATTGATAGGCTGTGGTGTGGTTCCATGAAAAGCTATTTATGGAAAAAAGTATATGAAGACCTATGCTGAATTTTGACACAGTCAGAGGGTCATCGGAGGAAAAAGCATGGGTGATGGTTAGTCCATTTTTAGAAGAGAAGATGGTCAAGACAATTCAAGCAATAAGCCTGTAAAAAGCCTCAGGCCCAGATAACATCTTTGCAAGGTTCTAATAGAAATGCTTGGAAATCATCAAGGGTCATGGCATTAGTGAGAGAATTTGAAGAAGACCTGTTGTGCATCAAACTTTTGAATTCTCTTCACTGGTTTTGTTATCAAAAAAGAAGAATGCCTTGAATATTAAAAACCTAAGACCTTGACAAAAAGGCATAGAAAAAGTACATAGAAGTTGATGAGCTCCTCCAAGTTTGCTTTTATTAAAAGAAGGTATGTCCTAGATAACTTCGTAGTTGTCTTTAAATGTACTCGTGATCAAAGTTTACAAGATAGACGGGTCCGCAATCCCTAATATCAGTAGCACACTCCTTGGGAAGCAAAACCAGAGCAAGAATTCAATAATTTGATATAATCTAGAAAGGCCTCAAACTCTGACAAACGCCATGAAGTCAGTTTTAACGAACTACATACATTTTTATAGAAACCCATAGAAACCGGCCCATAGATAGAATAAAATTAAAAACCTCTCATACCAATCTTAACACTTATGGGGTGTTTGGTAGCATGATAATAAAGGTTTTTGTTTTAATTTTTAAAAATTGTAAGAAAACTTGTTAAAAGAGGTGTTTGGTAACCATGACAATTTTATGTTTCAAAAGTGATTTTCTTCTTAAACAAAAAAAGAGGGTCTCACCTCTTTCTTTTTTCTTGTGGTCCCCCACTTTATTTGATCATGTGTGGTAGTTACTCTTTTTTGTAATCACATCCCTCCAAACATGATAATTTTATGTCATGAGCTGGTTCACTTTTTATTTTAATACAATTTTTTATCATGGAAGTGTACAAAAAATTATCATGCAACCAAACACCGCATTATACCAGAGGTCCTATGACTGACAGGTAGTATTGCACATTTTCCCACCACCTATAGGTCTCAATAAGGGTCTCCATTTTTAATAAAATCTCATAGTGGTCAATTGTGTAATCATGATAAGCACTAGAAATTATAAACCTCTTCAAATCATTTTTGTATCTGTAGAGGCTCTCCAATGCAACAAATTGTGTAGCAAATCTGGTCGGACTGGGACAAATTAGATCATGACCGTTAATGTGTTCTCTCGTGATGAAGAACAACCTGGGATGCACGTATATGTAAGATATAATCAGTTGTCCTTGACTCATCACACTTGCCTCCTTCCCAATATCTTCCAACATCAAGTTAATTGAGTGCACAAAACAAATGAGATCTTGCCTCCATTAGAATCTTTCTTGCAGCCTTGTATGAAGGTTCATTATCGGTGACAAATTGCACAATGTTCTCTTCACTAATCTCCTCTACAACAGTATTCATTAGACCAAACAAATAATCTACATTCTTCACTTGGTCTAATGCATCAATGGACTTCAAGAAGATGGTACCTTCAGAACAATACACAAGAAAGTTGATAAGGGACTTCCTTGTGATTCCTGTCCAACCATCACACATAACAGTGCAACCCATTTCCTTTTAAATGGATTTGAATCCATTTATCCATGAGGATAACTCATCGACCTCTGTTTCCAACCCCTTGTCAGAAATATATTTTGATGTAGGCACTTTGAACCCAAGTTCAACCTCAGTAATGACATCTATCATTATTTGGAAATATGGAATAGTAGCTGCATATGTTGGGAGACCTACATGAAAGAAGATTATCACACCATTATTGATATTTATTCAAAAATAGAAAACTCATTAATTTAAAGAAAAAACTCTACATTCATATACCTGCATGCAGAAATCACTTGCATATATGCTTCTTTGCAGCCCTCATACTAAACTTCACTCCCTTCAAGGCTTGCTTGATGCCTCTCTGTCCTATGTCACCCTACCTAAACAAGGTAGTGTCTGTCGGCCCAAGTGACTGTAACTGGCAGAACTCACTATCTCGGCTTGGCAGATATATAGGCCGAATGCCTTCCACATCCGATCGTCGTCAGGCACTAGCATCCGAACTTCCTGCTCATCATCTTCTTTCCTTATCCTCTCTTGCTTGAGCCCTATTAGTATATATGGCTCCCTTCATCTCTGCCTCCTCTTCATCAGCTGAAGATGATGAATCAACCTGTACATAAGCAACGGACTTTCCCTTCTTGGCTCTTGCCCCTTGAAAACATAAGATCAGTGTCTCTCCATCCATGCTACTCATCACAAAATTCAGCTTTGTGCTCAATTTTAATATCTCTTTGAGATGCTCTCCTGATAAGATAACTTCTCATCTCCTTCAACTCAATTGGGACTTTATCACATTTCTTCACATTTCCACCAAGACTGATTATATGTTGTTTCAACCGGTAGACGCCTCCATTCACATCCTTTTGGCACCATTTGCATCTTATCCTCTTTTTTACCACATCCAACATATATCCATGTTGCCATCTAATGTCTTTCTGTGCAGCAACATCATGCTCCTCGTCTGACATTTTATATGCATACACATGAAATTATTTAAAAGTTATATTAAATACTTGTAACAGAAAAATTATTCCTATGTTCCCACTGATCATCCCCTTCGGGCATGAGAAAAGCACCCCTAAAAGAGTGTTTAAAAGAGGGCACCTTCATAGGGGGTGATTAGGGCGGTAAACGGGTCAGATTCGGTAGCAAAATCACCAGAATTTGATTCCGATTCTGATAAGGGTTAAGGGGTTCCGATTCCAATTCCAATAATTTCGGAATCACTATGTTCCGATTTCAATCCGATTCCGATTTCGTTATTGGAAACGGAACCGAATTCGACAAATTCTGAAATACATATTAAATATTATTTTTAAAAAAAATAAGTCAATAATTTACACATAGTTACTAAAATTTGATATAATCTTCTTAAAAGTTTATTTTTATCATTTTATCAATTTATATATTATATTTTATAATTTATTTAACTTCATTTTATTTAATTTTATTTATATATAATTATTTTTTATCGAAATCGGATTAACAGAAACGGAATCAACTAATTTCGATTCCGATAAGCTACTGGAATATCTGATTCCGATTCTGATAGCTAATAGGATATAAAAACAAGTTCAAAACCCGTTAATTTTTATCGAAATCGAATTAGAATATCGGATTCCGTTTACACCCCTAGGGGTGATCCCCCTTCTGGGGGATGACAAAAACAACCCCAAAGGGGTACTTGAACAAGGGCAAAGAACCCCTTTGGGGGTAACTACCTACACCCATAGTCACCCTTTGGGGTGATTGCAGGTCACCTCCATATGGGGGTGATCACCCCTTTGGGGGGGTGATAAAAACACCCCGAAGGAATGCCTAAACAGGGGCATGGGCACCCCTTTGGGGGTGACTATAGGTTACCCCCGAAGAAGTGACTACAGGTCGCCCTGAAGAAGACTGTCCCCTTTGGGGGTGGGAAAAGCGCCCCAAAAGGGGTGCAATTCACAAACACCCTTCGGGGGTGACTACAGTTCACCCCTCCAGGGCCTTCAGGGGAGCTCCTAAGGAGTGGGGGAAGGGGGAAAGGGAGGATCGGTCCAAGGAGAAAAAAACATACCGATTTTGGGGGGATCACCAAAGGAAAGCAAGAATCACTGAAGAGAACCCTAGGGGGTGGAGGAGAAGGTGAAATCGGAAGGGAAGAGGAAGAATTAGACTGATCTCCCCTTAAGGGGAGATTGGTCCGAAATCAGGTCTGAAATTAGCCCGATTCTTGACGTTTCCGGTATCCATAGAGATCAACAGATTCTCAATTCGATCCACTAGGATCAGTCGATGTTGGACTGATCCTAGCGATTCCGGCCGATCTGGCCAAAAGTCCAGGCTGGATCGATAATTTAGGATGGAATCGGATCAACTGGGTCAGATCCGATTAGAGAATTGGTCGATTCCGATCCGGATCGACCGATTCTGCAAACCATGTTCTACTATAAGGCGAGAAGGATAGGCCATTTAAGTGACTCACCTTCACACATTGCAAATCCTACAAATTTGCAAAATCACTTTAGTTTATTGGATTGCCACAATCTCCAGCTTCTCAGAAATAACCAAACTCCTTAATTCCTTGATATTCTCCTTTCTGTGAATACCCATAATATCACAATTGGACATTTTCATGATGTGTAAATAAAGATGTCCTTCAACCACTTCTTTTTCTCTTCCCATCGGTCAAACAGTCATTGCTGAATAGGAATTTTTGTTCCCTGGCCCCTACTTTGGCCTGAGCTTGTTTACATAATCATATCTTCAAATTAATGGGTCCCAACTCCTGGCTTAAGAAACACAAACTCGCAACCTCTCCCATGTTGATAATGTCTTCATCTAACTGAACTCACCCTCCTGAAGACCTGCAACATACAGTTAAGAAAAACGATAGAGCCAGGTAGAAGCAGGACAAACAGCCAAACATTGGGCTCTTAGTAGAGTCTTACGAGGCGGCGGACCACCTAGCAGTTCGATGGCAACAACACCACAGGGGCACCAGCACCAGCAAGAAATTTGGATCAGATCGAAGGACCAACATTCCCATCTCTATCTTCCAAACAACCGGAAGCTAGATCTAAGTGATCAAGAGCACCACTTCCACCAGCCTTTCCATTGAAGCAGTACTAACTACTAACATCCTCTGCTGGCCTGACCACTGATGCAGTACAAGTTGAAAAGGATGGTCAATTACTCCCTCCTCCATCAATTGGATGACTGAAAGTTGGTTCCACCTAAAGAGTTCCAACAGCACCCCCGAAGGCCTCTCCAGTGATGCAGCATAAACAGCTGGTAGAAGCAATCGTGAGGTCGAAGACGACGTCTGCCGCCAGCCACCAGCGATGCAGGATTGCCCTAGCTCAAGGCCGAGGAACGAAGACAACCAGCCCAGTTAACCACCAAAAACCCTGCATGGGGGAATCACCATTGACTTCTTTATTATGTTTTCTTATAATGGCAAAGCCAAAATTTCCATTAATAAGGCAAAAAAAATTACAAGACTAAAGAAAAAAGGACATAAGGAAAAAGAAAAAGCAAGGTAGACACTCAACTACCAAGGAGGTAGTTGAGCGGATAAGCACAAACAGAAGGATCTAAAATGTAAAAATCTATCCATGAAGATTTCCTCATTCACATGGGTGCCAGAGTAAGCGAAAACTAATCATTCACATAGTTTGACATCAGGTGTACAATCAAACATGTGCTCACAAAAAGCTCATGAAAAATCCGTCCATTCCTCATGCACCAAGCTTACCACAGTATACCAAAAAGAACATAACTCTACATGTTGAGATTCGGACCCCATGGGTTCAGCAAAGACCACCTTTGTAGCAATTGGATGATGTTGATTGGTTCAGTCTAATGAAAGTTTCATGTCTTGACCAAAATTTTCCATAAGGAATTAATTATCCCACATCTTAACCAGACTTTATTATGATGTCAAATGAGCAAGCTTAGAAAAGAAAAAAAAACTCGATTTGTTAATGAGTCAAGCTGGAGCAAACCCTTGTTTGACTCAATAAAGTTGCAGCTCAATTCAATAATTGATTATCTCAATTCAATAATTGATTATCAACTTGATTAAATATTTATTTAAAAAATTAATTTATGAATATTCTTAACCAGCTCAATTTAAGCTTTATAAATGAGCCTAGATGGAGCTTGAATTTGAGCTTAGATAGATCAAGTCAACTTCAAACTTGAGCTTGAGTCAAAATCCTATTCAAGGTCAATTAGGTAATTAAGTAGGTCAACAAGGCAAGCTTGAACATAATGAGGTGAGCACAAACACGAGTCAAGTTGGCACGCTGAAGCTCAAATGCAAGTAGAGATAAATGAGCTGAACTTGAACAGTATGTTACTTGGTTCAGCTTAGCTCGTGCACCCCTAATTTTCAATAAGATATGTACAAATATGAGTATAGAAGTGCTGAGGAATATAATTGTTGGCACTCAAAATTTCATGAGAAACATAGACATAAGCAATGAGGAATTAGAAATGCTTAATTCCCTCCACCCCTACACCATTACATGGAGCAAACTAGGTGAGGGGAACCTATAAAGGATGAAATTCGGCACATATATATGCAGAATTTCATAGAATAAAAAAGGGGGGGATCATGAAAGAAAAACAAAGTCATATAAGGAGACCATTGACTACCCCTCGGTTCAAAAGAAAAGGGGACAAGAAGGCCCAAACTGAAACATGTCCGCCCCCCCCTTGAAGTCTTAATATAAATTCAGAGGTGTGTAGACATCCGGAGCCCATAGACTTCCATTCAAATGATGGAAGGCCTGGTTAATGATGGTGGGCTTGCTGCCGGTGGGAACTTACAAAGAAAGGGAAGCCGGACATGATCTGCAAAAGTTGTTTCAGCCCCTGTTTGAAGGCTTCAGCTGGACACAGATTTGTGAAGGAGAGGGAGACATGCTCCCAATAGAAATCCGAAGAGGGGAGGGCCAGAATATGGTAAACAGAGGCCAGGATTGACTCCCATCCGGTTCTCCAAAGGTTAACATGTAAAGGGAGCCATTTGGCCCAAGGTCTGGAAAAGGAACACCCAATCCAGTACACAGAAGAGCCGGATCCTCACATGTATATGCAGATTAGCACAAAGCAATGGGAGAAGGCCTCGGACATGCTCACCTTAACATAGAAAGATGGCATGTCAATAGACCTACTCAAGGAGCACCCAATCCAGTATAAGTGGAGGCCGGGCCCTCAAATATACTCATAGGACATATGTCTTGTCCAACCAAAGAGGAAGGAGGATATGATAAAGGTCCCGGCTAAGAAATAATACATGAAAAGAACCGGACCTTACATATAAGTCAAAGAGATGAACATATGGAATCATCATAGAAGGCCACACATGTGTGAGTCAGTCAAAATGCTCCCAACAAAAATTGAAGAGGGGAGAGCCGGAAATGACAAAACAGAAGCCAAATTGGTTCCTGTTTAACAGACCCGGCCATAATTCTCTAAGGGATAAGCTATCAACTGAAGGCCCACTACCAGATATACACATAGGAAAAGAGAGAGGGCAGCCGATGGATCCCATTCAAGAAGATCCAATCCAGCACATTGAAGGTCCGGATCTTCACATATATGTGCAAATCAGCACAATTAATTGACCTACCCAAGGGGACCCAATCTAGCATGAGAAGAGGCCGGAGCCTCAAAGACATCCATATATGCATGTGCTTGAGAAATATAAAGTATGATTGAGGAAGACCCGACTAAAGAGGATGCGTGAAGGAGCCGGACTGGATACATAAATCTGGAGGATGGACATATGGGGACATCCCAACATGGCCGGCCACACATAGATATGCAAAATACAAGCATAATATAGGGCAATTGAGAGGCTGCCGACAGAAGATTGAAGAACAGAAAATGAAACTTCATACATGTCCATCATATGAAGCTGAGAAGGGAAATCAATCAAATGTGCTCACCCGGGAATGGCTAGGATGATATTCACCTTCTCGGCCTGACCCCAAGTAGAAGAGGGAAGCACCCGGAAGCTCCAATCAGCAGGTATGATATTCTCCTTGGCAATGTCCAAGCTGCAGCAGAGTCTGTTAGGAGAGGATGGTGCGACAGGAGCAAGGAAGAAGGCCAGCTATAAAGAAGCTCGCGGGTGGACAAATATGTCTCCCAGTGGGAGACTTAACAGAAACAGCAGAAAAGGGGGAAAGAAGGATGATCCGCGGGGGAGAAAACAGCCCAGGGAATTCAAAATAGTCCCGGGAGATGGACCCTGGCCAATCAACAAGCTAATGACCATGGATCTCACCGGTTCATTGAAGTGACCCTACCGGATCCTTAATAGGATAATATCCATTGGATCCTTCATAGTGGGATATCCGGTAGATGCCCATAAGCAAAGATGATTACCGGATGACAAATCCTCCCGGATCCTTAATAAGATTAATGTCCATTAAGAGATCAAGGGCCTTGATTCATTGGGGAGACATAAATTCAAGGGCCGGGATGGACCAATTGACAAGTTTATTGGAGCATAAAGCCCCCCGGTCCACTGAGATGGTATTATTGGATCTCTAGTGGGATAATATCCACCGGATCCAGCCATATTGGATATTTGATTAGAGGGTTTAATTCCCTTCACGTGGGCTACAAAACTTAGCCCCAATTAATCAAAGAATGATACATAATCTGCCATCGACAGGATCAATGGAAGAGAACCTCAGGTGAAGCTATCAAATGGGATCCGAGGACATCCAATCAAGGGTCCAGATCCTCCATCAACAACCAAGACTTGGTCAAGCCCCACTCCCCCCACGTTGGGGAGAACATGTCCCCACTTCCCCATGCGCACACTCCCATGATCTCCCACTCTCCCTTGGGTGAACAGCACCCATCAATGGCCTATAAATAGGGCCAGCCCCGCACATGAGAAGGCCGGAGAGGGAGGACAGGAGGAGAAGGGGAAGCTCTGCAGAAATCTTGCCAAGAAGGACATCCACGCAGCTCAAAGAAGCAGTGGGAAAGGGAAGCTCCGCAGGAAGATCAAGGGCAAGTCTTGGGAAATTTATGGTAAGATATCATGTCCCTTGCCCAAGCCGCCCCCTCCTTTAGATGATATGGCCATCGGGAGCTCAATCCCCTCAATTACTCTCCCATATCGGTAGGTTATCACCCTACTTGAACCTGCAACTCCGAAGACTCTACAGACCCCCTTCCTTCACCTTCTCGGACATATCTGAGCTTAGTCCCGGGGCAGGAGGGAAGCTATGTCTAAACACTCCAATTGATCCCATAATTGAGCCCATATTGCTCCCCGGATCCCTTCTTACATCACTTTTATAGACCTCTCTTTTGAACAGACCTGCCCCTACTCCCTCCATAACAGTCCTCCGGCCTTGAATTCATGGAAAAGATCCCTCAATACCCGGTCACTCCAGCAGCAGTACAGTGGGGCAAGGCAAAGATAGAGGTTATACCCGGTCTATTTGGAACCCACATGATGGACCAAATATTCCCCGGGTAGCCTTGGACATGAGGAAAAGTTGGTCAGCCGGGCCTTGATGAAAAGATGGTTCCCGACCATGAAAATGAACATGTTATAATGAATTGCCCTCTGATCATAAAATCAGAAAGGGCCGAGGGCATGTTTAGAGCCCCATACTGGGCCTAACCCCTTGAGCATATCCAGGACAGGACTAAAGATATATATAAAGTCCTTGTGGTCCATCTCCATATGTACTCCCTACAAGGGAAGGATAGTCTCAACATGAAGAGGCTATGGTTGTATGTATACCATGTGTAAATTGCCGTATGGCATGATCAATATACATATGATGATGTTCATAGAAAGATGAGAACCATATACTCACAACAAGTCATCATAGGTGTCTAATATTGGACCAAGTCTTAAGCCGATTGGCTCATCTCACAGTAGGGAAGGTCGGCTATAAGGCAGACCCATATGAAGAAGAAGGAGATGATGACTTCAAAGTGATAAAATTGAAGTTCAGTTTTTGCCAGCATATCCTATGGCTTCAACCAAATAAAGAACAATGATCAGAGATCCTCCTACCTATATATGAGTGATCCATAAGAAAATATACCAAGTCCTAATACAAGGAGACAAGGTAAGCAGGCAGGTTCCTTAAATTTAAGTCCCGGACCTAGACACTAATGGAACCTGATAGGGAAAAACAGATTGCAAGCTCGGGCATAAGTGGGCAAAATCCTCATAGACATTCTGACCTATGTGACCTCCGGTATATGTATATCTTAATCCAAAATATGGTGGGCTGAAATATAGTTCAGCCCACTTGTCCCGGATAGAAAACTAGGACAGTATGCCCCTCTCTTCTCAAATAGTATGGACCGGACCCCCTATGAAAGGCAGCTTGCTGATCATACCATCAGAGCTGAATATACATATGATCTCCGGTCGATTGATGGCATATGAATAAGCCTGACTATGCCTGCAGGTTCATCCTTTCAGTCCATCCTATAAGAAAATGAGCTAATAAGCTTAATTGCTGAGAGAGGTGTCTTATAACATACATACGACAGGTTTATAACTTAACTCAGTCGTCTTAAGTTCAGGTGCATATAAACCTGATCTTGAGCCTTATTCAGCAGCTGTCCTAAGGCTAACATAAATGTCCCTCCACATAGGTCCGAAGTTGGGATAGCAGATTGGGTAGTCAAGCATAAGTGTCCTAAGTATAAGCTTGGATCACCCTCAAGAGCAAACAAAGGGGGAATAGTCTCATACTGGAGACTGACCAGAACCTGCCTTATACCTTGAGATCCTAGTCGGAATTCAGAAAGTTCTAATATGAAGATATTGATATTTTGGGCCTCCGGCCCTAGTCCCAACTGACCTAAAGCAAGGGCACAAGAGGGGCTTTTGATTTGGATTGTGCAGAGGACTGAGAAGGATATCTTACAACTTATATAGGTTTTATATGGCAGTCTCATAACCGGAGCTAGTTATCTCAATAGAATAAGCCTAGCACCTATCATAGGGCAGGTCCTAATGCGTAACTTGGTGCTGGTTAGTGGCTAGTTTAAGGCATCTAAGGCTTTGAAGGTCCTCACCCCGGGGACCTGCATATTGGGGATCCAAAGCCTGATCTCTAATCTTGACAAAATAGGCATCTTGACAATAGGTCACCTGGTCTATCAATAAGGCATAATGATCTCCTTATTTCCAGGGATAGGTGAAGAGAAGAGGGCTGGCCTTGAATCTGAATAGAATCAGATTTTCGGATTTAAGGGCTGATAGCCAAGCTTGGAAGGGTCAAGTGGTAGATATCTCAGGCTTATACAAGCCTCATGTTTAGATCCTAATCAGGACCTTAATAGGCCTTTCGGCCATATGAAAGGAGGGGTTTAAATAGCCTTAGAACCTGGAGTAGTCGGATCATTAGAGGCTAAAACAAATATCTCTTAGCCTATTGTAAGGAAGTCTGATATGACAGACTTATGGTCGGATTTGGATGGCCTAAAGGATGAACATTTCAGATCCGGATAGGTTTCAACTTTAGCCAGGATTTAGTGCAGGATTCTGACTAACCGAGGGTTGGTGTTGGGATCAGATTTGGATCTAAATACTGGTAATTCTTGCAAGTCAAATGCTCAGGGTCCAGGTGATGTCATATGCATAGCCACGTATCAGCCCAATTTAGTTTCCTATTGACACCCCATATAGGGCCGTATAGCAGTCCTTCATAGGACTCACATTAACCCCATATATGGCTATATTCAATTCCCCACCTAACCTCATACAAGGTGCCTACATATATCAAATCCTAGGTCCGGTCCAATCTGGATCATAAACCAGATTTTAAATCCGAGATGACTTAGGGATATGATAAAATCATATGCATGATTTAGGCCAAACCAGAAGGGGCTAAGCAGATGAGTTGTAGGAATTTTCTTGGATTCTGGACATGATGTTAAGCAATCTAAATCAAATTGCAACAAGATGCCATCACAATAAGTCTAAGATATCAGGACTTAAAATTAGAGAATGTCTAATTACCTAAGCCTAGGGTATAATCGATAACTCCATGCATATTTGTCTTCATCCTTAATATAAGGTGATAGACTTTGATGAGTCCATATGTGAGACTAGGTTTTATATATATACGAATGAAATCAATATAGATCCTGATCTGAATATGCTCAGATCTTGATTAGCCTCAATAATTCAACCTATGTCTTATTTAGGTTGAGAGACTAATCTATTGCAAGGTATTGTTGAAGTCCTTGCCCATACCCCCCAACTTAGATATTAAGTTTTTAGCATAGTCATTTAGCCTTATATGGTCAGTATGCTGTCAGATTTGACATTAAATCTGCATTCCATTGCTTTTATGGGTTATGATCCCCAGATACTGATATTTTGTGGATGAATATTTTCTTTCATATGCGAATTGCTACGACAGTTAATCAAGGGTGTCCGAGAGTCTCGGTGTAATTAACATCGGAAATTCGCAACTTCCGATGGAGAGAGGTCCAAAGACAAATTTTATGAACCCTAACCTCGACATATATTTCATATATGAATATCACACATTTTGGCTAATATTTTCTATGAAATATCATATATTTTCATAGTAGCCAAAGATGAGATAATGGAAGTTCATTTTCCAAAATAAACGGAAGTCAAATGAATTTTCAAACCATGTCATACTTATACTTTTATATTTTATATTCTCTTCGAGGTTTCACAATAATCTTTCAAGATTTCTGGAAAATCTCCATCTCTCTAGACCTCTGAGTAACAAGGAAGCTCTTGAGATCCATCCTAACATGTCTGGTTTCTCTTTTTATTTTCTCCAAGATATGTACATTGCCACCTTCCACACTCCAAATTTACAACATGTCCGTTGCATTATTATAACTTCCCTTTACTAACACCTATTTAAAGATTGTCAAAGTTATATTTGATGAAAATTTCATATAATCCTATAGCTTTCTATTGATGTTTTCGGAATGTATTCTCTTATGGTTTTCAATAGTGAGGACTTTTGAAAACCTCAGGACATTGGCAATGCAGTCTTTGGTGTATTTCCTTATGTATGGCAATTGGTAATGCAGTCTTGAGTGTATTTCTCTATATGGAAGTTTGTTCTAATAATAAGCCTTTGTTTGAGCCTTTGAGAATTATTGTTCATTACTTCTATGTTATTTTAGAATTATTAATATACTTTCATGCATGTTTTAGAAATATTGTTCAATGTTGTCACTTGACATATTAATGTAGTTTAATTGTTGTTTCAAACTCCGGCAACATAGAAAAGGTACATCTTTCCTATATTTTTTATGTATTTTCGGCATTGTTTGATATATTTCTTGTTTTCTTAGATATATTTCTTGCACTTTTAGATATATTTGATATTTTTAAATGTACAGCTTGTATTTTATAAATAGTTTTTATTTTTTTAGAAGTATTTCATGCTTTTTTACATGTATTTTCAGTCTTTTTTAAAGGTATGTCTTATTTTTTTCACTTTCAAATATTATATAAATCATAAAAATATATAATAATAAATAATAAATGTCACCTTAGGCACATGTGACATCCACCTCAAGCGTCTGAAGTGAGGCGAGGCCTAGGTCGCCTCGTGCCTCTAACTACATAGACAAAAACTAAGAATCATGGTATCCTATGTCTACAAACTAGCATTTCAATAAAAGCTAAGCTTCAACCTCCATTAAAATTGCATAAAAGAATGAAATAAATGTAAATGTAATGAATTAAATAGGTGGACAAGTGATGAGGTCAAAACGGTAAAAACCAGAAATATACGCTAGAAACAACTAGAACCAAGTAGAATCAAAATGAAGTTAAACTGAGTTAAATCAGATTGACGTCCCTGAATCGGGCTAAAGTAGGGCCTGACCCAGTTCAGAAGGAGGCCGGAGAGTGAGAAAGAAGTGAAGGCCTACTCAGCCAGAGGGTGAAGACAGGAAGCCTCTTTGGCTGACGAAGAAGTGAGAGGGGGAATGTACGTGGTTAAGCCACCCAATAGATGCACCACCCACTAGGTTCCAAAAATTACTCTTCCATTCTCTGTTTACAAGAATAGGCTCCTTATATAGAGAGGCACTTTTGACAAAAAAGAACCTCTAAATAAAATATTTACAAATATGTTCTTTACGAACAAAATGGCAAATAAATCTCACAAGTGACAAAACTGATTTTCCATCAAACTAGAGTACCTGGAAGAGTGGTTGAAGCAATCGGCACATACCCTGACATTGGCATAAATGCCATATTGTGGTAAAGCCTGAAGAGATAAAACATGTGGTCAGAACTTTATTCAGCTTCCAACTATGCAGATGGCAAAAAGCCAAAGATCATCAAATTGTAAAGCATACCATTTGGTTTGCTGAGTGTTCATGGCACAGAGTCCTGCCACAAGAACGACAATGATGCTGTATAGAAAATGCAAGACTCTGTTAATACTACAATTTAACTAGATAAACCCATGCAACCAATAGAAAAAGTAGCCACAGAGTGGACATGCATAGGAGCGAGAGGAGTGAATAGCTTTAAGGAACAAGCTTTATGTCACAGAAGACCCAAACAATGTCTAGGTGGCTGACTTGGGAGAAAAGGTACTCATGGCCAGAGTTCTATGTCATTGATGTTCTGACCTTGCTTGTCCTGATAACCTAATTTTGCACAGACGAGCGATCATTGTTTGAAGCATGGAGCCATGGACATTTGCTTAAGGTTAAGGATTGTGGTCGTTGCCATCTCTGCTTCGGCCTTGGACAGTGAGGTAGAGTGCGTAGTTCAAAGGGTCTGCCAGTGGAGTCAAACACTCCTAGCAGCCTAAGATACCACCATCCTCTGGCATGTAGGGGTCTGAAGCATCCTGCATACAGCTCACCTGGGGACTTTGGGAAGGTGCTGGATATCATCTACCGATTTGCAGTTGTCATGCAACAGACGACAGTGGTTGGAAAGGTGTCAGTGCAAAATCTTTGTGTTCCAGTATCAACAGAGAAATTTGGAGATGGATGTCATCCATCCATTTATGGAGTCTGTCAGACCGGAGACCAGGAGATAGTAGATCACAAAGTAGTGCTCATGAATTACAAAATCAGACAATCCTAGAAGATGATTTGCAAAGGTCATTTCGAGGGGAAAGCCCGCTGACCCAACAAGGATTGATCTTGAATCAGCCAATCTGCCAAAATTTTAGTGTTTATCTTGTTCTATAACTTTTTGGAGGACCAAACTAGACAAATCATGAATTGGTTTTTCTTCTGGTGGATTGGCCAATCTGTCTTATCAAATCCTAATCTAGATCCCAACCCCAATCCTGACTCTGAATTGTTTGTATGTGGTTGGGTTGTGCCTAAAGAACAACCACTCCATCAACCATTGGTAGTTGGTGATCAGTCTCAATTATATTCATTCCTTATTCTATGTAATATAGTATGACCACTCATCCATTCATTTTGCTTGGATCTGACTAACAATGACCAATATTCCAAATGCATGCCCATTGCCCAGCCTCTGGCCTTTGGTTGGAGTGGCAGACCAGTCCCACATCTCATGAATCCTCGAGCAGGCTGGTCTGTCTTGTTCCATGAGCATTTCTCCTAAGCTGACCTGCTTCTCCCCTCTCCTATTTCCTATACTTATTGGAAGACATAATTAGGGTCAGGTATAGAGAAGAAAGGTCAATTGAACACAAGTGGGAATTGGAATCATGAATGGGACATGTTCAACAAATGGATGTCCGTTCAACATGACTGAGGACAATGCATCAAACAAGAGTATACACGAGCAATCCAAGATTTACAGCGTTGTCATTAGTGGGAATTGGCAGAAATTGTTCAAAGGATGCGCAGCCAGATCTTCTAAAGATGATGAGACAACTTCAACAACAGCGAAAACAAAAGATATAGCAGGAAAGGGAGAAGCAAGCGAAACAGTGCTGCAAATAATAAGAAGAACGCACTCGTCTCCGGAAGGTGTTGAAGCTGCACTTGCACACATTGCATCGCGAGGACTCTTAGAACGATGGTGGATCTACCAACCGTGTTGACATTCTCTGATCTCTTCTGATAAATAGACGCTTCTCCCTTTCACCCTGATCTGCTCGAAGAAACATTTGTACAATCTTTATTCCTTGCGGCTTGCAAAGCTCCAAATAGAGAAGCAGCAGGATGCACAGGGTTCAAGAAGGAGGCTAGCACAAAGATTGTACAAGGGATGTACCGAACAACGGGGATTTGAAGCCTCACAAATCGTTAAAGAAGAAGGCAAATCCGCACTTACAGGGATCTTGGCCCAGTGGATGGTGTCTCAACTTCCCTTCCGCACCATGGACACACGCCAGACGCAGAGAGCCCTGTCATCACCAGTTAGGTTGGAATAGCAGCGCCTCTGCGTCTCCCCTTATGAAGAAGAAACGCCACCCTTCGCCTCCGGGCGCAGCATGCGCCTCCAGCTCTGTTCAAATCCAGCCGGGGGAGAAGGTCGGGGGAATGGAGGAGGAGCAGGCGATGACCAGCCCCGACCGAAACTATGGGTCCATCTCGCAATTCTGAATCTTATTTTAAAATATCTTATGAAGAAAAGTACTTAACAAAAAAAATTTACTGCGTTACAGAACTCAAGATTATTTGACAACATTATTTTTAAGAGCTACTTCTTTACATATTTAAAAATGACTTAATATGTAATCTTAATTTAAAATAATATATATATACATGCACTAATATACTAATAAATAAATAACAATTATTTTTCAACATAACATTTTACTTTTTAAATTTTTAATTAACGAAAGAATTTTTAATAATACTAATAATTTATAATGTACTGTTGAATTAGACTTAAGATCAAAAATAAAATAAGTAACAAACAAATAATAATTACGTAAAAATGGTTTAAATGGTTCAATGAGCTACAGGAATAACTGGCCGATCACATTTTTATTACTTAACAGTAAAATCACATGGGTTTCGTGTTTAGAATTTAGGGTTTAGGGTTGAGCATTTAGGGTTTAGATTTGAGGGTTGAGGCTTGAGGGTTTCGGGTTCAGGGTTGAGACATGAGGGTTTCGGGTTCAGGGTTGAGACTTGAGGGTCTAGGGTCTAGGGTTTAAAGTTTTTAGGGTCTAGGTTGTAGGGTCTAGGGTCTAGGGTCTAGGGTCTAGGGTGTAGGGACTATGGGTTTAGGGTTTAGGGTTTAGGGTTTAGGGTTTAGGGTTTAGGGTTTCGGGTTTCGGGTTCCGGGTTTCGGGTTCGGGTTTCGGGTTTCGGGTTCCGGGTTTCGGGTTCCGGGTTCCGGGTTCCGAGTTCCGGGTTCCGGGTTCCGGGTTCCGGGTTCCGGGTTCCGGGTTCCGGGTTCCGGGTTCCGGGTTCCGGGTTCCGGGTTCCGGGTTCCGGGTTCCGGGTTCCGGTTCCGGGTTCCGGGTTCCGGTTCCGGTTCCGGTCGGTTCCGGTTCCGGTTCCGGTTCTGTGTCTGTGGTTCTGTGGTTGAGGGTCTGTGGTCGAGGGCCGAGGGCCGAGGGCCGAGGGTTCAGGGCCGAGGGCCGAGGGTTTGGGGTTCAGGTTTAGGGCCGAGGGCTTGTGGTTTAGGTGGCTTCAGTGGCCGAGGGCTCAGTGGTTTGTGGCTCAGTAGGCTTGTGGTTTGAAGCCCAGGTCGAGGGCTCAGTGGTTTGTGGCTTGTGGCCTCAGTGGTTTAGGCCTGTGGTTTGTATTTGTGGCTCAGTGGTTTGTGGCTTTGTGGTTTGTGGGCTCAGTGGCTCAGTGGCTTCAGTGGTTTTGTGGCTTGTGGTTTGTGGCTCAGGCTCAGTGGCTCAGTGGCCTTTCAGTGTTTGCCTGTGGCCTTGTGGCTCAGTGGTTTGGGGTTTGGCTTCAGGTTTAGTGGTTTGTGGCTTTGGCCTAGTTTTCAGGGTTTGTGGTTTGCGTGGTTTCAGTGGTTTGTGGTTTGTGGCTTCAGTGGTTTAGGTATTGTGGTTTGTGGTTTGTGGCTCCAGTGGTTGTGGCCATGGCTCCAGTGGCCTGTGGCTCAGTGGGTTTGTGGCTTGTGGTTTAGTGGCCTAGTGGTTTGTGGTTTGTGTTGGTTTGTGGTTTGTGGTTTGTGGTTTTGTGGTTTGTGGTTTAGTGGTTTGTATTTGTGGCCTGTGGTTTGTGGTTTGTGGTTTATGGTTTAGGGTTTGTGGTGTAGTGGTGCAGGGTTTAGTGGGTGTAGGTTTAGTGGTTTGTGGTTTGTCAGGTATGTGGTTTGTGGTGTAGGTGGTTTGTGGTAGGTGTAGGTGTGTGTGTAGGTGTGTGGTGTAGGGTCGTGGTTTGTGGTTTGTGGTTTAGGGTGTGGTTTAGGGTTTAGGTGGTGTGTGCGTAGGTGCCTAGGGTGTTAGTGGTGTGTGTGTAGGGTGTAGGGGTGTAGGGTCTGTAGGTGGGGTTCAGTGGTCTGTGGTTCAGTGTCTGTGGTCTGTGGCGTGGTCTGTGGTTCAGTGGTCTGTGTCTGTGGTTCAGTTGGTCTGTGGTCTGTGGTCTGTGGTTCAGTGGTCGTGGTTCAGGCTCATGTCTGTGGTTCAGTGGTTCAGTGGTTCAGTGTCAGTGGTCTGTGGTTTATCGTGCTTGTGGTTCAGTGGTTTAGTGGTTTGTGGCTTGCTCAGGCTCAGTGGTCTGTGGCCTGTGGCCTGTGGCTTCAGTGGTTTGTGGCTTCAGTGGCTCAGGCCTAGGCTCAGTGGCTCAGGCTCAGGTTTGTGGGTTGCAGTGGCTCAGTGGTTTGTGGCTTGTGGCCAGTGGTCAGTGGCTTCAGTGGTTTGGTGGCCAGGCTTCAGTGCAGGCTCAGGGCTCAGGCTCAGTGGCTCAGGTGGCTTGTATCTCAGTGGCTCAGGGTCCTAGGTGGCCTGGCTTCAGGCTATCAGGCTCAGTGGCTCAGTGGCTCAGTGGCCCTAGGCCCAGTGGCTCAGTGGCTCAGTGGCTCAGCTCAGGTTTCAGGCTTGGTGGAGTGGCCTGTGGCTCAGTGGCTCAGCTCAGTGGCTCAGTGGCTCAGCTTCATTTGTGGTTTGGGCTCAGTAAGGTCAGGGCTCAGGCCCAGTGGCTCAGGCTCAGGGGCTCAGGCTCAGTGGCCTGTGCTCAGTGGCTTCAGTGGCTCAGTGGCTCAGTAGCTCCAGGCCTAGTGGCCTGTGGCTCAGGCTCAGTGGCTCAGTGGCTCAGTGGTCCCAGTGGCTCAGGCCCAGTGGCTCAGTGGCTCAGGCTCAGCCTCAGTGGCCCAGGCCTCCAGTGGCTCAGTGGCTTCCGTGGCTCAGTGGCCCAGGCTCAGTGGCTCTGGTACCAGGTGGCTTCAGTGGCCTGTGTGGCTCAGTGGCCCAGGCTCAGGCCAGTGTTGGCTTCAGTGGCTCAGTGGCCTCAGTGGCTTCAGGCTCAGTGGCTCAGGCTCAGTGGCTCAGTGGCTCAGGGCTCAGTGGCCTGTGGCCTGTGCTCAGGCTCAGGCTCAGTGGCTCAGTGGCCTTAGGGCTCAGGCTCAGTGGCCTGGTGGCTTCAGGCTTCAGTGGCCTCAGGCTCAGTGGCTCAGTGGCTCAGTGGCCTAGGCTCAGGCTCAGTGGCCTAGGCCTCAGGCCTGTGGCCCAGGCTCAGTGGCTCAGTGGCCCAGGCTCAGTGGCTCAGTGGCCTGTGGCCTTAGTGGCTCAGTGGCTCAGGCTCAGTGGCCTGTGGGCTCAGTGGCTCAGGCTCAGTGGCTCAGGCTCAGTGGCCCAGTGGCTCAGTGGCTCAGTGGCTCAGTGGCCTAGTACCAGGCTCAGTGGCTCAGTGGCTCAGTGGCCCAGGCTCAGTGGCCCAGTGGCTCAGTGGCTCAGGGCTCAGGCTCAGTGGCTCAGGCCTGGCTCAGTGGCTCAGTGGCCTGGCAGCTTGTGGCTCAGTGGCTCAGGCTCAGTGGCCTGTGGCTCAGGCTTCAGGCTCAGTGGCTCAGTGGCCTCAGTGGCTCAGTGGCTCAGTGGCTCAGGCCTGTGGCCTGGTGGCTCAGGCTCAGTGGCTCAGTGGCTCAGTGGCCTAGTGGCCCAGGCCTCAGGCCCAGGGCTCAGGCTCAGGCTCAGTGGCCTGGTGGCCCAGTGGGCTCAGTGGCCTGTGGCTCAGTGGCCCAGGCTCAGGCTCAGTGGCCTGTGGCCTGTGGCTCAGCAAAGGCTCAGTGGCCTGCAGCAGCTCAGTGGCTCAGGCTCAGGCTCAGTGGCTCAGTGGCTCAGTGGCCCAGGGCTCAGGCTCAGGGCCCTGTACTCCAGGCTCAGTGGCCTGTAGCTCAGTGGCTCAGGCTCAGTGGCTCAGTGGCTCAGGCTCAGTGGCTCAGTGGCCTAGTGGCATCTGGTGGCCTCAGTGTTTGCAGTGCTCAGTGGCCTGTGGCTCAGTGGCTCAGTGGCCCAGGCTCAGGCTCAGGCTCAGTGGCCTAGGCTCAGTGGCCAGGCTCAGGCTCTGTGGCCTCAGTGGCTCAGGCCTCAGGGCTCAGCTCAGTGGGCTCAGTGCCTCAGTGGCTCAGTGGCCTGTGGCCCAGGCTCAGTGGCTCAGTGGCTCAGTGGCCCAGGCTCAGTGGCCCAGGCTCAGTGGCCTGCAGTGGCTCAGTGGCTCAGGCTCAGTGGCCCAGTACCTGTGTTCAGTGGCCCAGGCTCCAGGGCTCAGTGGCCTGTGGCCTTCAGGCTCAGTGGCCTGGGGCTCAGTGGCCCAGGCTCAGTGCGGCTCAGGGCCTAGGCTCAGGCTCTGTGGCCCAGTGGCCTGTGGCTCAGTGGCCTGGTGGCCCAGTGGCCTCAGTGGCTCAGCTCAGTGGCCTCAGGGCTCAGTGGCCTCAGGCTCAGGGCTGTGGCTCAGTGGCTCAGGCTCAGTGGCTCAGGCTCAGTGGCCTGTGGCCTCAGGCTCTCAGGCTCAGTGGCTCAGTGGCCTCAGTGGCCTGGGCTCAGTGCCTCAGGCCTGTGGCTCAGTGGCCCAGTGGCCCAGTGGCTCAGTGGCCTGGGGTGGCCTGTGGCCTCAGGCTCAGGGCCTGGTGGCTCAGTGGCTCAGGTGGCTCAGTGGCCCAGGCTCAGTGGCCTAGTGGCCTGGTGGCTCTGTGGCTCAGGGCTCAGTGGCTCAGTGGCTCAGTGGCCTAGGGCTCAGGCTCAGGCTCAGGCTCAGCCTGTGGCCTCAGGCCTGTGGCTCAGTGGCTCAGGCTCAGTGGCTCAGGCTCAGTGGCTCAGGCCTCAGTGGCTCAGGCTCAGCTCAGTGGCTCAGGCTCAGTGGCTCAGTGGGCTCAGGCCTGCAGGCTCAGCTCAGTGCTCAGGGCTCAGGCTCAGGGCTCAGTGGCCCAGGCCTCAGTGGCCCAGGCTCAGTGGCTCAGTGGCTCAGGCTCAGTGGCCTAGTGGCCCAGTGGCTCAGTGGCTCAGTGGCCTGGCCTGTGGCCTCAGGCTCTGTGGCTCAGTGGCTCAGGCTCAGTGCCTGGTGGCTCAGTGGCCTGCAGGCTCAGTGGCTCAGTGGCCTGCAGTGGCTCAGTGGCTCTGTGGCCTGGCTCAGGCTCAGTGGCTCAGTGGCTCAGTGGCCCAGTGGCCCAGTGGCCCAGGCTCAGTGGCTCAGGGCTCAGTGCCCAGGCTCAGTGGCCTCAGGCTCAGGCCTGTGGCCCAGGTCTCAGTGGCTCAGTGGCCTCAGTGGCTCAGTGGCTTCAGTGGCTCAGGCTCAGTGGCCTGGTGGCTCAGGCTCAGGCTCAGTGGCTCAGGCTCAGTGTCAGGCTCAGTGGCTCAGTGGCTCAGTGGCTCAGTGGCTCAGTGGCCTGCAGGCTCAGGCCTCAGTGGCCTGTACGAGTGGCTCAGTGGCTCAGGCTCAGTGGCTCAGTGGCCCAGGCCTGTGTGGCCTGTGGCTCAGTGGCCTCAGCAGCTCAGGCCTGGCTCAGGCCCAGTGGCCCAGTGGCTCAGGCCCAGGCTCAGTGGCTCAGGTGGCTCAGTGGCTCAGTGGCCTGGTGGCTCAGGCTCAGTGGCCCAGTGCTCAGTGGCTCAGTATTCCAGTGGCCTTCAGGTCTGGCTTCCAGTGGCCTTCAGTGGCCTGTATTCAGGCTCAGGTATCTGTGTAGGCTCAGTGGCCTGGTGCATTCAGTGTATCTCAGGCCTGGTATTCAGGCTCAGGCTCAGTGGCCCAGGCTCAGGCCTAGTATTCAGTGGCTCAGGTCTCAGTGGCTCAGTATTCAGGTATCAGGTGTATTCAGGCTCAGTATCTCAGTGGCCCAGGCTCAGCAGGTATCAGTGGCCTAGGCTCAGGTATCAGTAGGTCAGTATTCAGTGGCTCAGGTATTCAGTGGCCTCAGTGGCTCAGGCTCAGGCCTGTGGCCTCAGGCTCAGTGGCTCAGTATTCCAGGCTCAGGCTCAGTGGCTCATGGCCCAGTGGCCTGTATTCAGTGGCTCAGTGGCTCAGTGGCTCAGTGGCTCAGTGGCCTAGGCCAGGCTCAGGCTCAGGCCTGTGTATCAGGCTCAGTGGTCAGTGGGCCTGGCTCAGTGGCCCAGGCTCAGGCTCAGTGGCTCAGTGGCTCAGGGTGGCCTCACAGTGGCTCCTCAGTGGCTCAGTGGCTCAGTGGCCTGTGCTCAGTGGCCTGTACTGCTCAGGCTCAGTGGCTCAGTGGCTCAGTGGCTCAGTGGCTCAGTGGCCCAGGCTTCAGTGGCTTCAGTGGCCCAGGCTCAGGCTCAGGCTCAGTGGCTCTGTGGCTCAGTGGCTTCAGTGGCCTTTGTGGCCTGGCTCAGTGGCTCAGTGGCCTAGGCTCAGTGGCTCAGGCCTCAGTGGCCTGGTTTCAGGCCCAGTGGCTCAGGTTTCAGTGGCCCAGTGGGCCTCAGTGGTGTGGCCCAGTGGCTCAGTGGCCTCAGTGGCTCAGTGGCTCAGGGTGGCAGTGGCTCAGTGGCCTGTGGTTTGTCAGTGGCTCAGTGGCTCAGTGGCCCAGTGGCTTCAGTGGCTCAGTGGTTTGTGGTTTGCTCAGTGGCTCAGGCTCAGGTGGCTTTGTGTGGCTTTGTGGCTCAGTGGGCTCAGTGGTTTGCAGCTCAGTGGCTTCAGGCCTGGGGCTCAGGTTTGTGGCTCAGTGGCCTGTGGCTCAGTGGCCTAGTGGCTCAGGCCCAGTGGCTCAGTGGCTTCAGGCTCAGTTTGCTCAGGGTTTAGGCTTCAGTGCTTTGTGGCTCAGTGGCTTGCAGGCTCAGGCTCAGTGGCTCAGTGGCCTGGGCTCAGTGGCTCAGGGCTCAGTGGCTCAGGTTTGCAGTGCTCAGTGGCTCAGTGGCTCAGTGGCTCAGGGCTCAGTGGCCTGCAGGCTCAGTGGCTCAGTGGCTCAGTGGCCCAGGGCTCAGTGGCCTGTGGCTCAGGCTCAGTGCTCTCAGTGGCTCAGTGGCCTGCAGGCTCAGTGGCTTCAGGGCTCAGGCCCGGCTCAGTGGCTCAGGCTCAGGCTCAGTGGCTCAGTGGCCTGTGGTTTCAGGCTCAGGCTCAGGCTCAGCAGCTCAGTGGCTCAGTGGCTCAGGCTCAGTGGCTCAGGCTCAGTGGCTCAGGTGGCTCAGCAGGCTCAGGGCTCAGGCTCAGGCTCAGTGGCCCAGTGGTTTGTAGGTTTTGGGTGTGGCAGTGGTTTGGGTTTGTCAGTGGCTCAGTGGCTCAGGTGGCTCAGTGGCTCAGTGGCTGGCCCAGTGCTCAGTGGCTCAGTGGCCTGTGGCTCAGTGGCCTGTGTTTTCCAGTGGCTCAGGGCTCAGCAGCTCAGTGGCTCAGGCTCAGTGTGTGGCTCAGTGGCTCAGCGGCCTCAGTGGCTCAGTGGCTCAGTGGCCTCAGTGGCTCAGGCCTGGCTCAGTGGCCAGTGGCCCAGGCTCAGTGGCTCAGGCTCAGTGGCTTGGTGGCTCAGTGGCTCAGTGGCCAGTGGCCTGGCTCAGTGGCTCAGCGGCTCAGGCTCAGTGGCTCAGTGGCTTCAGTGGCCCAGTGGCCCAGGTGGCTCAGTGGCCTGTGGGCTCAGGCCTGTGTAGTGTTCCAGGCACCAGGCTCAGCCCAGTGGCTCAGTGGCCTGTGGCCTGCAGGCTCAGTGGCCCAGGCTCAGGGGCTCAGTGGCCTGTGGCTCAGTGGCCTCAGGCTCAGGCCTGTGGCCCAGGCTCAGTGGCTCAGGCTCAGTGGCTCAGGCTCAGTGGCCTAGGCTCAGTGGCTCAGTGGCCTGTGTGCTCAGGCTCAGTGGCTCAGTGGCCTGGCTTCAGGCTCAGGCTCAGGCCCAGGCTCAGTGGCCCAGGCTCCAGTGGCCTGTGGCTCAGTGGCCCAGTGGCTCAGTGGCTCAGTGGCTCAGTGGCTCAGGGCTCAGTAGCTCAGTGGCCTGTGGCTCAGTGGCTCAGTGGCCTAGTGGCCCAGTGGCCTCAGTGGCTCAGTGGCCTCAGTGGCCTGTGGCTTCCAGGCCCAGGCTCAGGCTTCCAGTGCTCAGGGCTCAGTGGCCTGTGGCCTCAGTGGCTCAGTGGCTCAGTGGCTCAGGCTCAGGCTCAGTGGCCTGTGTGGCTCAGGTATTCAGGCTCAGCTCAGCAGCTCAGTGGCCCAGTGGCTCAGTGGCCCAGTGGCCTCAGCTACCTGGGCTCAGTGGCTCAGTGGCCTAGGGCTCAGTGGCTCAGTGGCCCAGTACCCAGTGGCCTCAGTGGCTGCAGTGGCTTCCAGGCTCAGGCTCAGTGGCTCAGTGGCTCAGTGGCCCAGTGGCTCAGGCTCAGCCCAGTGGCCTCAGTGGCTCAGTGGCTCAGGCCTTCAGTGGCTCAGGCTCAGGCCCAGGCTCAGTGGCCAGTGGCTCAGTGGCCTCCAGTGGCTCAGGTGGCCTGTGGCCTCAGGCCTCAGCTCAGTGGCCCAGGCTCAGTGGCTCAGGGCTCAGTGGCCTAGGCTCAGTGGCTCAGTGGCCTGTGGCTCAGTGGCCTCAGGCTCAGGCTCAGTGGCCTCAGTGGCTCAGTGGCCCCAGGCTCAGTGGCTCAGTGGCTCAGGCCTAGTATCTGGCTCAGGCCTAGGCTCAGCTCAGGCTCAGTGGCTCAGTGGCCTGTGGCCCAGTGGCCTGTGGCTCAGTGGCTCAGTGGCCTCAGTGGCTCAGGCTCAGTGGCTCAGGGCTCAGTGGCCTGCAGCTCAGTGGCTCAGCCCAGTGCTCAGGCTCAGTACTAGGGTTTCAGGCTGTGCTCAGGCCTAGTGCTCTCAGCTCAGTGGCTAGGCCCAGTGGCCTAGGCTTTCAGTGGCTCAGGCTCAGTGGCTCCAGGGGGCTCAGGCTCAGTGGCCCAGGCTCAGTGGCTTCAGTGGCTCAGTGGCTTGTGGCTGTGTGCCCAGTGGTTTGCCTCAGTGGCTCAGGCTCAGTGCTCCCAGTGGCTCAGTGGCCCAGTGGCCCAGTGGCTCAGTGGCCTAGGTCACAGTGGCTCAGGCTCAGTGCTCAGTGGGCTTCAGTGGCCTGTGGCCTCAGTGGCCTAGGCTCAGGCTCAGTGGCTCAGGCTCAGGCTAGGCTCAGTGGCTCAGGCTCAGTGGCTCAGGCTCAGGCTCAGGCTCAGGCCCAGGGCTCAGTGCTCAGGCTCAGGCTCAGGGCTCAGGGCTCAGTGGCTCAGTGGCCTCAGTGGCCCTGTGGCTCAGTGGTACCAGGCTCAGTGGCCTGTGGCTCAGTGGCCTAGGCCTCTCAGTGGCTCAGTGGCCTGTGGCCTGTGTGGCTCAGGCTCAGGCTCAGTGGCTCAGTGGCCAGTGGCTCAGGCTCAGGCTCAGCTGCTCAGGGCTCAGGCTTCCGTGGCTCAGTGGCCCAGCTCAGGCTCAGTGGCTCAGTCAGTGGCTCTCAGCAGGCTCAGGCTCAGGCTCAGTGGCTCAGTGGGGCTCAGTGGCTCAGGGTGGCTCAGGCTCAGGCTCAGTGGCTCAGGCTCAGTGGCCTCAGTGGCTCAGGCAGCTCAGGCTCAGCAGCCTGGCTCAGTGGCTCAGGCTCAGTGGCCCAGGCTCAGGCTCAGGCTCAGTGGCCTCAGGCTCAGTGGCTCAGTGGCTCAGGCGCTCAGGCCTGGCTCAGTGGCCTCAGGCTCAGTGGCTCAGTGGCCCAGGCTCAGTGGCTCAGGCTCAGTGGCTCAGGCTCAGGCTCAGTGGCCTGCAGGCTCAGTGGCTTCAAAGTGGGCTCAGTGGCCTGGTAGCCTCAGTGGCCTGTGGCTCAGTGGCCTGCAGGCTCAGTGGCTCAGTGGCTCAGTGGCCTGGTGGCTCAGTGGGCTCTGGGCTCAGGCTCAGTGGCTCAGTGGCCTTTAGGCTCAGTGGCCCAGTGGCTCAGTGGCTCAGTGGCTTCAGTGGCTCAGGCTCAGGCTCAGTGGCTCAGCTCAGGCTCAGTGGCTCAGTGGCTCAGTGGCCTGTGGCCTCAGTGGCTCAGGGCTTCAGGCTCAGTGGCCTAGGTGGCTCAGTGGCTCAGGCTCAGTGGCTCAGGCCTGTGTGGCTCAGTGTGGCTCAGCTTCAGGTGGCTCAGTGGCTCAGTGGCTTCAGTGGCTCAGTGGCTCAGTGGGCTCAGGGCTCAGTGGCCCAGGCCTGCGCCTCAGCAGTGGCTCAGTGGCCCAGGCTTCAGGCTTTCAGGCTCAGTGGCTTCAGTGGCTCAGGCTCAGTGGCCTGTGGCTCAGTGGCTCAGTGGCTCAGGTCTGTGGCTCAGGCTCAGTGGCTCAGCAGTGGCCTGTGGCCTGGGCTCAGTGGCTCAGTGGCTCTGTGTACCTGTGGCTCAGCTCAGTGGCTCAGCTCAGCAGGGCTCAGTGGGCTCAGTGGCTCAGGCCTGCAGCTCAGTGGCTCAGTGGCCTCAGTGGCTCAGGTGGCTCAGTGGCCAGTGGCCTGCAGGCTCAGTGGCTCAGCAAGCCCAGTGGCCTGCGCTCAGGCTCAGGCTCAGGCTCAGTGGCCTGTGCAGGCCCTTCCAGGCCTGTGGGCTCGGGGCCCAGCTCAGTGGCCTTGGCTTAGCTCAGTGGCTCAGTGGCTCAGTGGCATGAAATTCAGTGGCCTGTGGCCTCAGGCTCTTCAGTGGCCTCAGGCTCAGTGGCCTGTGGCCCAGGCTCAGGGCTCAGTGGCTCAGTGGCTCAGGCTCAGGCTCAGTGGCCTCCAGGGTTTGTGGCCCAGGCTCAGTGGCTCTCAGTGGCTCAGCTCCAGGCTCAGTGGCTCAGTGGCCTTCAGTGGCTCAGTGGGGCCTCAGTGGCTCAGTGGTCAGCAGCTCATGGCTCAGTGGCTCAGTGGCCTAGTGGCCCAGTGGCTCAGTGGCTTGCAGGCTCAGTGGCTCAGGGCTCAGGTTTGTGTGGCCTCAGGGTTTGTGGCTCAGGCTCAGTGGCTCAGTGGCTCAGTGGCCTCAGTGGGCTCAGGCTCAGTGGCCTGTGGCTTCCGGTGGGCTCAGTGGCTCAGTGGCCCAGTGGCCTCAGTGGCCTGTGGCTCAGCAGCCCAGCAGCTCAGTGGCCTGGCTCAGCTGGCTCAGTGGCTCAGTGGCCTGTAGGGCTCAGGCCTCCTGTGGGCTCTCAGTGGCCTCAGCCTCAGTGGCCTGTGGTCGCAGGCTCAGGCTCAGGCTCAGTGGCTTCAGTGGCTCAGGTGGCCTGTGTGGCTCAGGTTTGTGGCTTTTGTGGCTCAGTGGCTCAGTGGCTCTGTGGCTCAGTGGCCTAGCCTCAGTGGCCCAGTGGCCTGCCAGGCTCAGTGGCTCAGTGGCTCTGTAGGCTCAGGGCTCAGTGGCCTGTGGCTCTGTGGCCTGTGGCTCAGGCTCATGGCCTGTGGCCTTCAGTGGCCTGTGGCTCAGTATTCCAGTGGTTCAGGCCTAGTGGCTCAGTATTCAGCTCAGGCTCAGTATTCAGTGCTCAGTGGCCTGTGGCTCAGGCTCAGCAGTGTATCAGGCGCTCAGTGGTCATAGGCTCAGTGGCTCAGGCTCAGTAGCTCTGGTTTGTGTGGCTCAGTGGCTCAGGCGCTCTAGGTCAGGCTTCCAGTATCTCAGGTATCTCAGGCCTATTTCCAGTATTGGCTCAGTATTCAGTAGTATGGCCTGTGTATTCAGGCTCAGTATTGGCTCAGGCTCAGGCTAGTCAGGCTGTATTCAGTGGCCTCAGGTATTCAGTATGGCTCTGGTAGGCTCAGTGGCTCAGGCTCAGGTGTATTCAGTATCTGTATCTCAGTAGCTTCTGTGGCTCAGGTATCTGGTAGGCTCAGTGGCTCAGTGGCCTTTGTATTCAGGCCTGGTATCTGCAGGTATTCCAGGCTCTGGTGGCCTCAGTACTTTCAGTGGCTTCAGTGGCCCAGTGGCTTCCAGGGCCTCAGGCTTCAGGCTCAGGCTCAGGCCCAGGTCTTGCAGGCCCAGTATTGTTCAGTATCTGTGTATCTGTCAGCTGTGTATTCCAGTGAAGCCTGTGGCTCAGTATTCAGTAGCTCAGTGGCTCAGTATCTCAGGCTCAGTGGCCTCAGCAGTGGCTCAGTATTTGCTCAGTGCCTTTATATTCAGTGTATTCAGGGCTAGTATTCAGGGCTTCCAGGGTATTCTAGTGGGCCCAGGCAGCCAGTGGCTTGGTGGCTCAGTGGGGCTGTCAGGGCTCAGTGGCCTAGGGCTCAGTGGCTCAGTGGCTCAGTGCGGCTCAGTGGCTCAGTGGCCTCAGTGGCTCAGTAGCTCAGTGGCCTAGTGGCTCAGCTGGCTCAGGCTGCCAGGCTCAGGCCTGTCAGGCTCAGTGGCCTGTGGCTCAGTGGGCTCAGTGGCTCAGTGGCCTGTGTGGCTCAGTGGCTCAGGCTTCAGGCTCAGTGGCCTAGGGCCTAGGCTCAGGGCAGTAGGCTCAGGGCCTGTGTGGCCTGGCCCAGGCTCAGGCTCAGGGCTCAGCTCAGTGGCCCAGTGGCTCCTGTGGCTCTAGTGGGCCTCAGGCTCAGGCTCACGGCTCAGTGGCTCAGGGCTCAGTGGGCTCAGTGGCCTGTGGCCTGTGCAGCCTGCAGGCTCAGTGGCCTGGGGCTCAGTGGCCTGTGGCTCAGGCTCAGGGCTCAGTGGCTCTGTGGCTCAGTGGCTCAGGGCCTAGGCTCAGTGGCTCAGGCCTACAGGCTCAGTGGCCTGCAGGCTGCAGCCCAGTACCAGGCTCAGTGGGCTCAGGCCTGTGGCTCAGCAGGCCTCAGCTCAGGGCTCAGTGGCTCAGTGGCCCAGTGGCCTGTGTGGCTCAGTGGCCTGTGTGGCTCAGTGGCTCAGTGGCTCTCAGTGGCCTGGGGCTTCAGTACCTGTGGCAGCTCAGTGGCTTCAGTGGCTCAGTGGCTCAGTGGCCTTTAGCACCAGTGGCCTCAGTGGCCTGTGCTCAGTGGCCCAGGGCTCAGGCTCAGCTCAGGGCTCAGGTGGCTTCAGTGGCTCAGTGGCTCAGTGGCCTGTGGTGGCTCAGTGGCCTGTGGCTCAGTGGCCCAGGCCTGGTGGCTCAGTGGGCTCAGGCTCAGTGCCCAGTGGCCTAGGCTCAGGCTCAGTACCAGTGGCTCAGGCCCAGTGGCTCAGTGGCCTCAGGCTCAGTGGCTCAGGCTCAGGCTCAGGCTCAGGCTCAGGCTCAGTGGCTCAGTGGCCTGTGTGGCTCAGGCTCAGTGGCTTCAGGCTCAGGCTCAGGCTCAGTGGCCTAGCCTGGGGCTCAGTAGCTCAGGCTCAGGCCTGTGGGCTCAGTGGCCCAGGCCTGGTGGCCTCGCGGCTCTGGCTCAGGGCTCAGTGGCTCAGTGGCCTGTGGCCTCAGCAGGCTCAGGCTCAGTGGCCTAGTAAGGCTCAGTGGCCTAGGCTTCAGTGGCTCAGTGCCTGCAGCTCAGTGGCTCAGCAGCTCAGTGGCTCAGGCTCAGGCCTTTGTGGCTCAGTGGCCTGTGGCCCAGGCTCAGGCTCAGTGGCTCAGTGGCTCTCAGTGGCCTGCAGTGGCTCAGTGGCCTGTGGCCTCAGTGTGGCTCAGTGGCTCAGGGCTCTGTGGCCTGCAGCTCAGGCGGCTCAGTAGCCTAGTGGCTCAGTGGCCTGTGCAGGCTCAGTGGCTCAGGGCTCAGGCTCAGGCTCAGTGGCTCAGTGGTACCTGAGGCTCCAGGGCTCAGGGCCTAGTGGCCTAGGCGCCCGAGGCCTCAGGCTTCAGTGGCTCAGTGGCCTAGGCTCAGTGGCTCAGCAGCTCAGTGGCTCGAGGGCTCAGTGGCTCAGCGCTCAGTGGCTCAGGCTCAGTGGCCTCAGTGGCTCAGTGGCTTTGCAGGCTCTTAGGGCTCAGGCTCAGTGGCTCAGGGCTCAGGCTCAGTGGCCTCAGGCTCAGGCTCAGGGCTCAGGTGCAGGCTCAGCAGGCTCAGTGGCCTGGTGGCCTGCAGGGCTCAGCACCAGTACCTGCCCAGGGCTCAGGCTCAGTGGCTCAGTGG
>CM069920.1:50331152-50460006 GCA_036172225.1 Cryptocoryne crispatula var. balansae
TTTTCCACAGCTCGTCTGCAGTCATTTCGGACTCGTCGATGAACAAGAAGTAGGTCTGGATCTGCTTTTAGCGCTTCAATGGCTTGGAGATAACGGTAGGGTAAGAGAGTAGAGTACTATCGACACCTTTTGGGTTCCCGCAATCTCTTTTTCGAGTTGAGCCGTCAGGTGCTTGATAATAGATCCGTACTTTACGGGTGAGGATTTTTACCTAATACATTGGTATAATCAAAGCGGAATTCTTGACCTAGCGGCCTGTAAGCTGGATTTTTTTTCGTGGTTCTGAACTGGGAATTAACCATTTACCCCAGTTCAATGGCTCTGTGACTTCTCCAATCCAGATATAGCCATTCAATACTTCATCTTTAGTGTGCTCACTAAACTTTGTATGGCACAACACTAAGTTACTATCTTGGCTGATTTCTGCAATCTCCATCTTTGGTGCGACCGCACACGGGGCAAGGGTTCTTACGAGCTTGACGCAATTAATCTTTCTGGCATAATTAACCTTGCATTAAGTTATTAGATTTGACAAGTACACAGAGAATTCCAAGCAAAATATCCTCCGCTCCAATTTCGGCTTGCGTTTACAAAATATGAACTCGCTTGAGACAGTGACAATGATGAAATTCTGAAAATTCAGAATGGGAAAAATCAGGCTGGACAGTCAACTGAGAGTTTTTGTATGCCATACTTTGAATATGCATATTTGAATATGCATAGACGTCGCATTTTATTAACAGCTATTGCTTAAATGCAGCAGCAACTGGTAACCTACAGTAATAAATGTTATCTTGAGTAACGCTTGTTGTAGAACAGATTTTGCAAATGTTTACCTACGAAGCCTTCGGTCGGACTCTCCAGGACTTAGGAATCTCCATTCAGGCGCTAGCAGATGCAGCTTCAGTGAGTCACTCTCGCATTTCGCAGTTCAAAAATGGATACTTCCTCAAGATGCAAGAGAGTGGTAAGGCCAAAGGAGCTGACATTACCACTCGAACGTTGGATCAGTTGTTAGATGCTGCGGAACGGATCAACCCACGAGCAAGACAGGTTTTCTGCTACCACTTATGCCGGGGAGAAATGGAGTTTGCTGACTCTCCTGCAATGAGAGAGGTGGATTTGGCTGAACAAATTGCTGTTTTGGCAGTGCGCTTAAGAGATCAGTCGCTTACTGCTCAAAATCAAGCGGTGGCTTGATTCACAATCAAAAGGCTCTCCAATGGTCTGAACACCTAGGGAGCTTTGGGGGCATGGAATTTTCACAGGGTTGTGATGGTCACAGATCGCTCTCCGAGCATCGCAGTTCTGACCAAGGTTTTCCAGGGGGTTGCGATCGCTGATGAGTTGGAACTTGGAGCGTTGTTCACGGGGTTGCGATGGTCAAAGACCGCTCTCCGAGCATCGCAGTTGGGTGGACAACCTTCTGCAAAGACCACTCTGCGAGCATCATAATTATTCCTCTTGTTGCCAATCTTCAAGGTTTTGCCCCTCAACGCGGCAAAACTCCCGCGTGTTGTTGGTAACCAGAGTTAAGTCATGGGCTAGAGCAATCGCAGCAATCTGGAGGTCGTAGGGGCCAATTGATTTGCCCGTTGCTGCAAGCTGAGACTGAATACAAGCATTGGTATCGAGTAAATAGGTCATAGCGTTTCTCTGGACTCACTATCCCCTTGTGGATGGCGGAAAAAGGAATCATCCCCCGCTAAACTCCCTGCTGTTTGTGCGAAGAATCCTTCTGGCCAACCAAGATCGACTCCCAATTTTGTATCTGGTTGTAGGGTAACGGTTTGGACTGTAATAGCCACATCTTGATCTTTGAGTTCATCGGGTAGCTGGAGGTTGAACAATGCCATCAGAGCCAACATGGGAACGAAGTGTAATGCTTTGCATGACCTTGCCTCCTAGATAAAAAGTAAGTGAACAGGGTGGATATGAACAACTGTCCTAAGCATCACAGATGAATTTTATCTACAGGATCGCGATCGCAAGTTATTGACAGAGTTGAGATCTCAATTGGGACAAAGTTATCTACAGGGTTGCGATGGTCACAGACCGTTCTCTGAGCATCGCAGTTCGTAAGAAGAGGCATCAGGGTTGCCGTTCCCAGTTTCCACCCAGAAAATCTGAGGTTGTGATCCCCCCGTCCAATTGATTTTCTCCCGTTAAGGCAATAGCTTTAACCACAGGGGCATTTGGCATTAATTGTTGAATCTGATGATCTTGTGCATCAGCATGGCTGCCGTAAAACCACTCTTGATAGACGTTTAAGCGAATTTCGCAGGATTGAACCTGAGAGATATCGTTAAACCCGTTTTCATAGCCAGCAACAACAACTCGTGCATCTGGATCACATCGCGATAAAGCTTCTATCAGGTCACGCACGTTCATCTGGTCTGATTTAAAACCTCCAACTCACTGATCACCAAGATACGTAACTCCTTCACACATTTCAGTTGAATATCATTGGTAAGAAATGCTTCACAGCCTGAATTGAGTGCTGCTAGCAACCTGAAGCGCATCAGTCAGCTTCAGATTATATTTAACCCGGATTTTAGCGGCAATATCACCAATTTCAGCGGTTATATGGACAAAATCCGTACCTTCTTGAGTTAAACATTGAATAAAATTAGCGGCTGCTTGGGGCTGATTCATACGGTAAGCACCCACCAAGCACTCGGATAAGGTAATTGGAGATGCAACTACGGTTAGCTGTGCTGCATCTACCTGTTAGAACACAGCCCGCACCCGCTCGAAGAATAGCGGGTTGCGCTCTACCAGATAAATCACTGGGGCAGTATCTAAATAAAGACGGGTGACGTTTTCGAATGCTGTTTCAAACTTCACGCTCTCGCCCTAATAGCTGATCTCGGTGTTCTTGAGCTTCTCGTCTTGTACGAGTTACCCATTCCTGGGCATCTTCACCGACTAAGGGGTATGGTGCAGTCCCTGCAATATCCAACCACTTCAGTTTTTTAGGATTGTGGTTCATCGTTTGCCGTTTCAATTGCACAGTAGTATGGCTGATGACTTTTAACTGTTCTTCAGTTGTGAGTTGCTCAATGTCTTGCAGCACTTGTTGTAGTGACGGACTCATTGCTCCTATCTCCAGAACTTAAAAAGGAAGTATTCACAGAATTGCGATGGTCACAGACCGCTCTCTGAGCATTGCAGTTTGGGAAAGGTGGTCCACAGGGTTGCGATCTCAAGCTATTCTTCACAGGGAATGATTCACAGAGTTGCGATCGCAATTCGATTTAGAAAGGGTTTCAGCTTTTCCAGTCCTAAGCTGCCCCATATTCTGTAAAGGGTCGTTTATAGGGGGTCTGTCAAGCAGATTGTGTCAAGGGTAAGAATCAGAGAGGGAAACGGTCAGGGAATTCGATAGCGAAACGATTGAGAGCAGGTTTCCAATCGCGAATGGGCATCGTCCACTTTTTAGCGATATTGCTCATAGCCAGATAAATCACCTTGAGAGCAGAATCATCCGTGGGGAAAACCCGGTGATTTTTGAGGACTTTTCTGAGGGTCATATTGAGAGATTCAATGGCGTTAGTGGTGTAGATGGCTCTGCGAATCTCCATGGGGTAAGCAAAGAAAGGAATAATCCGTTGCCAATGGTTCAACCAAGACTTGCTGATAGTTGGATATTGCTTGTCCCAAGTCTCGGCAAAGGAGACTAAGTTTTTGTTCAGCCTCCGCTTCAGTGCTGGCGGTATAAATCAACCTCAAATCAGCAGCTACGGCTTTTCTGTCCTTATAGGAGACATAGCTGAGGGAATTGCGTACCATGTGGACAATACACAATTGCACCTGGGTTTTGGGGAAAGACCGTTTCAATCGCTTCAGGAAACCCCCGTCAATCCGTCAGTACAAGCAATAAAAATGTCCTTGAGACCTCGATTTTGGAGTTCTGTCAGCACAGAGAGCCAGAACTTAGAGGATTCCGTTTGGGTCATCCACATCCCCAGGAGTTCCTTGTTACCGGAGAGATTCACCCCTAGCGCTAGATGAATGGCTTTATTGATCACCCTGCCATCTTGGCGGACTTTAACGTTAATAGCGTCAAAATAGACAATCGGGTACAAGGCATCAAGACTGCGATTTTGCCAAGCCTTACGCTCCTCCTCTACCCCATTCGTGATATTGGAAACGAGACTGGGGGATAGTTCTACCCCATAGAGATCCTGGATTTGCGCCTGGATATCACGGGTACTCATTCCCCGTGAATACAACGCCAGAATCTTCTGATCAAAGCCATCAAAGCGGGTCTGACCCTTCTTGATTAAGATCGGTTCAAACTCGCTTTCTCGATCTCGGGGTATCTCGATCTCGGCTTCTCCGAATTCCCCTTTGATCGTTTTTTTGCTATGACCGTTACGGCGATATTTAGATTTCTCTGATGGATGACTCTGTTCACGTCTGTTGTCGAGGTGAGTTGTCATCTCTGCGTCTAAGCATCGCTCTACCAATGCTTTGCTCAGTTCTTTCAGAATTCCGCCTTCTCCGATTAAATCCATAGCTCCTTTATAGTCTTGGAGCAATTCATCCAGTAATTCGGGTCGAAAGTTCATGAGTTTATCTCTTCAGCTTGATTAGTTCATTAGATCTCTTTTTCTCCTCTTGACACAATCTAATTTACAATCCCTTTATAGGCAGGTTGTGACCCCAAAACAATATCTTGACGCGGGACACCCATCTCCACCAAGGCTTCTGCTGGATTCTGATCTGTCAGATTTTGCTGAAGCCAGATCTTTCCATCGTGGATATCGAAGTGAATGACACATCGATAAACCCGTTTTGATCCTTCCCACCCTACATTCAGCCATTGATAGTGATCTCGTTGCGTATCAAAGACGAGCTGCACTTCCACCCCTTCAGTTCGGACGTCCTGATTGGCATACTGAGTCAGTAACGTCTGAATCCATTCTCGGTAATGAGCTAACTGATCCATTGGACAATTTCCTCCTGCTCACCGTTGTAGACAATTAACTTGACCTGGTAAGTCCGAACTGCAACTTGGGGAAAGTCTAGCTGAAAGAAAGTTTCGTAAGCATCTAGAGGAACAGCTAAATAAAGAAGCCGATCCGGCTCAGTAGCCGCTAATGCAAGCCGATAACTCAAGAATTGACCCAATGCTGCGTAAAAGTCTGTCACAGCCGATGGATTCAAAAAGCTTTTGATTTCCACAGCAATTTTCTCATTGCCCCGCTCTGCGGCTAGAATTCGTTCTGCGGCTAGATCTACTTGAAATTTAACGTCCCCGAACTGAAACCGTAATGGATCGTCGGTAATGATCCACTGTTCCTTTTGCAATGCTCGTTTAACCGATTCGTGGAAGATGTCTTTAGCCATCAGTAAGCGGATTGTTGCAGTAAGGTTGAGATGGTCAAAGACTGCTCTGGGAGCATTGCAGTTTTGGTCAAGGTTATACGCAGGGTTGCGATCGCAGGTGGGGCGGGGTGATCCACAGAGTTGCGATAGTCAAAGACCGCTCACGAGCATCGCAGTCGTCTAATTCTGGGATTGATGGGTATCTAACCAATGAAGCAAATCCGAAATTGCACCAAAATCAAGCAATGCTTCACCCAGCAGCTCAAGTTTCTCCAGAGACAATATCTCCACTCGTGCCTTCACAGCTCCTGGTAAAACCCCAACCCTCCGAGTTAAGAGCTTCAAGACCAAGGAGCATTTACCCTGTTGTAGCCCCTGTGCAATTCCCCTTTCAAATCCAATTTCTTCAACACTGGTAATGTAAGGCACGGTGCGCTCCTCCTCGTAAAGCTTCAACTGCTGCCAAAAAGCTTGCTTCAATCCCTCTGGCAGGATCATAACCCAATCGACAAAACGGAACAGATTCACAATTTCTTGGCGTTCATATCCCTGCTCATACAAACGCCGAATCAAACTGAACTTATACTCCTTCCTTTGCTGGGGCTTGCGCACAGTCTTCCTTGCTTGCAAATGGGCCATCACCACCACAGCAAAAGGATTACGGCTTGCTTCCAACTCATCCCAGCGCTGGACATAGTCCAACAACTTGACAATGCCAAACTCAAACGACAGACGAGTCCCCGGATAGGAAAACCCATACTGATAGGGTCGCCAAGTCTTATTGCCATCACAGAGAATCGCCAAACTAATGGCAGGACGATGGAAACGGTCAAAAATGCGAATGTTGTACGTAAACATCCGCTCGGAAAAATGAGACTCTGCCTTTGCCTGAACCTCTAGGTGCAGCAACAGCCACAACTCATTGCCATTCACAAGCCAAACCTTGACCAATTGATCGGCAAAGCGCTTGCCAGTTTCAGATTCCGGGGCAATTTGCTGGAATTCTTTGTCCAAAAACTCGTGAGGACGGCTCCAATCAATTAGTTCAGCCGTTTCTGGGAAGAAGAACAACATGGCTTGCTGAAAGTATTGCCGCAGAATTTCCTTCCAGGGCGAGTCTTGATCTGAGCGGGTTTGAGCCATGAGTGTAGAGATGCCATTAACAGCATGAGACGTGCAATTGTATCGTTAACCAACAGACAAATACCCGGTCTAACCCCCGACCGGGTGAGGGATACAAACTTAGCCAGCGGTGTGCTTGAGATAATGCTGAATCGTCTGCAAACTCCAGTGGGCATTCTGGGCAAACAACAACGCCGACTCCAGATGGAAATAATTGTGCGTAAGCTGATACTGTTCAAGCTGCTCCAGAACCGCAACCACTGCACCAGCAGCATTAGGGGTATGCAACCGATGCACATCCTCCAATAACAAACGAGTCATAATCCCTTCACCGCCTGTAAAAACAACGTCGTTGCCAGACAGCGGATCGACTCCTCCGATGTCATTAGATCTGAGAACTGAGCTTGAGCCGTTTCCAAGCAAAAGCGCAGGAGTTTAGCATTCTGAGTCACCTTACCTGCAATCCCCCACTTCTGCTGATCCGACCATTCACCCGAAGTTGAGACTAAGGCTCGGGTTTGATGATCTGAGACTGCTTGTTGCTCTCGACTGGATAACATCGGAGACACCTTGACAATCTGATGTTTGGGATTCCCTTGTTTATCCATGCCAATGGGAACCAGTTGGACTGTATCCCCCTTTCGCAATTGCTCCACTTCCTCAACCGCTAGGTTCTTCCAGAGTTTGGCCTGTTCATCTCCTTCGGGATAACGGGTATCAGCAAACAAGACAGGATGATAAAACTGTCCTGGAGCAAACGTGCTTTCCTTGGGCCTACCGATGGCAATCACCTTGCAGGTTATCGGTGTAACGACTTTAGCCATGATGCTTTCTCTATTAAATGTGTCGGATCAATACTTGGGGCTGTTACCAGCCCCAAAGTTGGAAAACGGATGAGATGAATTCCACCTATCCACTTACTCAATGGCAAAGCCGCGAACGGTTCGTGGTGCTGTTCTACCCATAACCGGGGCGTTGGCAATGCGTTGGGCTTCTAATTGCCATTCGGAGAGGACAGGTGCTTCGGTTTCGTCTGGAAATCGTTTGATTCGCCCATCTGGGTCTATGGGCAGTTGTTTGAGTCCGGCACAGTAGCCCATTAGGTAGGTGTCATCGGCATATTGGGCGGGATAACCAAAGGCATCATCGGCTTTGCCTTCATAAAATTGTTCTTCGCCAGCTTGTTGGTTGGCTCGATACTGTTCCTGTTCAAAGTCCAGGTATTGTTCGTAGGTCATAATGGATTTACTCCAAGTAATTGGACATGTAGAGAGTGGTTAGATTGCGAGTCGTGGCCACTCTCTTAGTTTTTTGGCCAGTTTAGGGACTTAGCCAAGGTCGCGGAAGACTATTGAGCAGCTAAGTAATCGCACAGGGAGTTAAACCCTAGGTAACCCAGGGCTGCATAGAGATGTTTGCAGCAACCACCGCCTAAAACCTGAAACTGGTTTGCCCAATCGGGGCAACCACAGATAGAACCCAGTGGTGTTAGTTTGCACAGGTAGCTGCTGGCTGACTGTGAGTTGTAAACCCGAAAGAAACCAGGTTTGTCGAGTGGTTGGGCTTCTAAGGGTCGAGCTTGAACTTTGCGCCATTCGGCGAAGTGGGCCAGAAATAGCTTTTTGCTGAAGAACCGGGGCCGTTGACCTGCGACACAGGCAAAGACGACATGGCCCCAGACTTGAAAGTGGGTAATTTGGGTTATCGCACAACCCAAGATCCGCGATAGGGCTGATATGGAAAAGACAAGATTTAGGCTGGTTACCATGAGGCTTATCTCTAACTCAACTAAGTCTATTTTATCCTGGTAACCAGCAAAATATTATTAAGATTTATTGCTAGTAACCAGCAACTTAGATAAGCTGATGATGGAGGTAACAAAATGCCAAAAGGAAATCCACATCCAGTTCAACCCCCCGGCTTCCAGGCAGCCAAGAAAAAACCTATTGGCGAGATGCCCAATGAACCATTGGCAAGAAAGCCAGTAAATGTGAAAGTTGGCCTGAGTGTTGCTGCAAAAATTGAAGCCCTATCCCAAGCTGAGCGCATCACTTGGTTACGCCGAGTGATCACGGAAGCAGCCGAACGGGAGCTGATGGCACCACCAGATGAAACTTCTTAATCTGGTTATCCAACCGGAGGCAATGACCAAGGCGATGGAATTCGATAACACACCGACCAGCCCAAACCAATACCCCTACCCCCCTCTCCCCCTGATATTTCTCCCGTTTTTGCGGGTTCCCAAGGATAAGACAGAAGCATGGGCTGGATGTCCCGCCCACCAACAGAGGACTTTTGAATAGAGCAAGCCCCGGATGGGCGGGACAGACTGGGTGCCCATGCTATGCATAGCCAAAGAACCCGCAAAAACAGCACGGTAAGCGAACGTAGTGAACCGAAGCCGAGCTGCCCGGTGCGATCTCAGATCAGAAGTAAACGAAGCCGATGGGTAGGGCTGTAGCGAGCGAAGGTGAACGGAGCTGAGCTGTGCCAACAAATGACCGGATCGGCGACCGCAGGGAGCACTATTTTTCCAGAGCGAGTTTACGAGCCAGTGAGCAGAGAATCTCAGCGTAGCCCAAGCCTAAATGCACGGCTGAGGGACGAAGCGGTGCCCTAAGAAATACATGGAACACTTGCGCAGCGGGTGTGACTCATTTCGCTGTTCTGCATTGACTTGTAGATTTAAGAAGTAGAACAAAAGGTGAGAAAGCTTTTTGCACAAGGGTTTCAGATATCGTGAAACCTGGGTAGTCTAAGTTCTAGTACAGGGCAGGGCAAGAGCGCCTATTTTCAGCGTTATGGGTGCAATTGTGCAGATTTCCAAGCAAGAACGTGAAAAACTCATTAAAGCCATCAGTAAAGCATCTGGTGTAGCTCAGTATGCTCTAGCCAAAAAAATGAGCGATGAGCAAATTGTTAAAGCGTCTCAAAATCTAGAAACCTTGGAATATATTAAAAGTGCTAATCACTATAACCGATACTGTCAAAAACTCAAGACTCAAGAAGCAAATCAAAAATTAAAAGATTTTCTAAATGTTCAAAATTCAGAACTTTTAAATGCTGGAAAATGGCTGTTAAACGCCCTCTCCAATACAGGTCAGGATCGGAAGCAAACTCTGTTAGAGAAAAATTTAGTTCATAAAGATGATTATAACGAAACAGTTTCTGGAATGCATGATTCAATTTCTACAATTAGCAGTAATAGTGAAGATGCTATAACCGAAGCTGAAAAGAAAATCGCTAATCTCGAACAACGTATTGATACTTTGAAAGGTCAACTGATTAAAATTCAAGAGTATATTTCTTTCAACTACGGTGCGGATAAGTGGAAAGCAATCAAAGATACATTTAATATCAACTAAGGAGATAGCCATGAATATCAACGACATGAGTTATCGCCAGTGGCAGAAACGAAATACTGATGCCTTTCAGAAATTAACGAAGGAACAGCAAGCAATAGCCCGTCAGAATGGCTACTTCAACCTGGGATGGCAAAAAGTTCAGTATTCTTGGGATGTTCTACAGCAATTTACTGATCTACCTAGCTTATTTGATGCCAAGCTCAAAAAAGATGATCTTGTTGGGGCTGTGAATCAATCAATTCTAGAAGCAGAGCAAGCCCAAAAGATTGCTAAGCAAAGTATTTTAGATCTGGAGAAAAAACGTAAGCAGATTCAGGAACTTGCAAGTGCAGTCTTAAATAACTATCAATTACTGTAATGCCTAACATCAACAAGAAAAATCTTTCAGCATTATATCTTAGCACTGACATTGGCCAAACTTGGCAGAGTAGGCAAATGTTACCAGTCATTGATCATCCTACTCTTGGAAAGATTAGTCCTTATCAATATCGCACTCAGTATCACCAGAAGCCTTGTCCATTCTGTGGTCAAAAAATGGTACATGGAAAGTCACAACACAGTACAAGTTCTAAACATGAAGCCATCAGTCGTGGATATGAATATCAAGATTCTCAGGGAATGAAAGTTATCAATCGAATTGGAAATACTTATTTTCATCCTCATTACGTTACGCTAGACCACAAGCTCAATAAAGCTCGGATGCCAGAGCAGATGTTTGATTACGATAATCTGCAAATTATGTGCTGGAAATGTAACAACACCAAAGGCGACAATAACGCCTACGAGCTTCAGCATAGCCTCAACTATATCCAAGACCTTGCCCAACAGACTTTGAAACGCTACCCCATCATTAATTGATAAGCACTTCTAAACTTTGCCTGAACCACCCTTCCAACACAATAAATCAGGCAAACTTATTAATCGAGCCTCAATACCCTACAACCCTTACCCTGTATAGATTTGAGAGGTTTTAGTTTGAACTGTAGAATTGCTAGAATAGTCCATAAAAAGGCCATTTTACGGACTGTTTTTGTATGGGGTCTGTTAAGGGGGTTGAGAATCCCAATTTGGTGGTGCGGCGGGGGCTAAATTCAGACTATCGGAGTCGGGAGTATTTGACGCTGGAGGAGGTGGAGTTGCTGTTGATTGCGGCAAATTGCAGAGGAAGGCATCCGATCCGGGATAAGGCGTTGTTGTTGCTGATGTTCCGGCATGGGTTACGGGTGTCGGAGGCGATCTCGTTGCGTTGGGATGCGGTGATGTTGGAGGGGAAGGCTGCGTCAATAATGATCCGTAGGTTGAAGGGGTCTGAGTCGGGGTCGCATCCACTGCAACTGGATGAGGTGGAGTTGTTGCGGGAGTTGAAGCTGGAGTATTCGGGTTCGAGTTTGTTGTTTGTGAATGAGCGTGGGGGTGGGTTGTCGGTGGCGGGGGTGCAGAAGTTGATCCACCGTTGTGGGGTGTTGGCAAAGTTGGATTTACCTGTGCATCCGCATATGTTGAGGCATTCCTGTGGGTATTATTTGGCGAATCGAGGGTTTGATACGCGATTGATTCAGGATTGGTTGGGGCACAAGAGTATTCAGCATACGGTGAGGTATACCAAGCTGAATCCGGCGAGGTTTAATGAGATTACGTGGGGGTAGGGGGTGGTGCGATCTCGGGTTATGCACGGGCTTTGCGATGGTCAACGACCGCTCTCCGAGCATCGCAAACTAATATCCCCAACCATAGCGATCGCAACCTGTGGATAATTCACTGTCTTGCAGCGAGAGTTTGGGTATCACAGATGATTCTCTAAGCCTCTAAATCCTTGATGACAATGACGTTCAGCTCTTGAACTCGCTTCAGTTGCTCGTCGTTGGTGAGGAAGGCGTCACAGTTGGCTGCAATTGCGCTGCCAAGCTGTAGAGCATCTGGGAGTTTGAGAGTATAGCAATTTCTCAAATCTGCTGCGATCTGTCCAACCTCAGCTTGGATATCAATCATTCTGATTCCCTCAGTGTTGGTCAATAGAGCAATGAAGTTTTGCTGCAACGTCAGATTATTAGTGCGTAAGGGGATGACCAGGCATTCACTGAGGGTGACCGGAGATGCAATTGCAGATAAGATACCCGATTCGATTTGTCCAAAGATAGGGTCAATGACTATAGAGAACTCTGGTACTGCTTCAACATAGTAAATAACAGGTGATGTATCCAGGTAGATGGTTGAAACACCTTGCAGTGCAGCTTGGAGTTTCATAAACCTGTCCGTAAGTTCTGCTCTCGTTCATCCCACTCAGAGCGCAACTCGTTCACCCACTCTTGGGCATCTTTACCTTGGAGTAGATTAGGGGCAATACCTCGAAATTCAGAGAGCTTATGCTTGGACTTTTTGCTGATAGATAGATTCGCTAACCCATCCGAGATCTGCCGAACGAGTTCCCGGCGATCTTCTGGAGTGAGTTGCTCAGCTTGCTTCAGAACCTCTTGCAGTAACGGACTCATTAATCAATCCCCTCTTGAATCATTGACTCATTCAACTTGTGGTGCTAACCATCTTGAACAATTCAACATACATAGATCCTAGCTCCTGAATCGTTCATCCCAGAACAAGGGTTAATCCTTTCGCTTTTAGCTCACTTGGATATCTAAACAATATTATTTAAATATCTAAGTGATATCACAAGAACATAAGTATGAGTCTAATTTGACATTCTTATAGCCTTCAGATATTGAATCCCTTGCTTAAGCTGTGTGAGTCAGTGAGTTGAGTTATTCATCCTTCACCTGCTGCTCACGCTCCAATTTTTCGTAAATGGCTTCAAGGATCCATTGATGGCGACTGGGAGATGGACGACGGCGTTTAACTGAAGCATCTACTTCTGCGAGTAGATCGACCGGTAATCGCAGCTTTAATCCCTTAACTTCAGAGTCTGAATCATCCTGAGAACCATTTTGGGGTGCGATTACTTGTGAGACTGAACCACCCTCTTGGATGAAGGCTTCAACATTCGATGGCTTCCGTTTGACTACCATTTCAACCTCTGAATAAAATCACAACCAGTCTAAAATGACATCACTTATATCTCAAATAGATGCTTAAACAATATCATAATCTCAGCAATCGCTTTGGGATCGGGGGGTTTAAGTTCGGTGACGGCTAACCCTTGGGCAGCGGCACTGCGAAATGCTTTACGGTTGCCGAGTGGTGCATTGAGATAGGTAAGGTAGGGAATTTCAGACGCAATTGCTGCGGCTTCAGCATTGTCTGAACCTTTGGCATCAGCACGGTTGATCACGCACAAAGCTCTCAAGTTCTCGTTGAAGGCTTGGGCTTCTTCAACCAATTGGCCCACATTTTCCAGTGTCCAGACATCAAAGCTACCGGGGAGAAATGGGACAACATAAATCTGAGCTACAGAGAGTGCTGCCCGTTGACCTGCGGTATCCCGACCACCGACATCAATGATGATGTCGTCATATTTACCTGCTAAGCGCAAAATTTCAGACCGAACGGCTGAGCCATGAAGCTTGATGGAGGTATACCCGGCACCCACTTGATCAGTGAGGGTATCGTTGCGGACGATGGTAAAGTCGCTGGCTGTACCTTGGTCATCGGCATCGACCAGAAGGACGTCTTTCCCTTGCTGCGATCGCAAGATTGTTAAATTCGTCGCTAGGGTGGTTTTCCCGACGCCGCCTTTGATGCCCCCAAACACAAGAATCATTTTGACTCCTTATCAGAATCACTAGGGTATTGAGTCGATATAAATATAGCATCTTGATGATGTCATTTAGAGTGTCTTCAGAGTCTATTTTGAAGTATAAGTGTTAATCGATAGATACGCTCAAGCTTAAGAAAAGCTGACCTATCTGGAGGGGTTTTACTTGCAATGGTCAAAGATCGCTCTCTGGGCATCACAAAACCAGTTTTCTTACTTTGAACGATAAACTTGCGATTGCAGGCCAGTAGCAATCTCATAGCCTCGACGAATTTATTCAAGCTTACAAAAGAGTCAAGTTAATCTTTACAAGCTTGGCTTTGAATGAGAAAGCTTAGCGGAGTGGAGAATCTGAATTCGGTGGCTTAGTGGTGCTGAAAACTCCTGAAACTCCTTCAGGGCAAAAATTCTCAAGAAATGCTCCTTGTTGACAATTAAGACCCTTTTCAACGGGGGTTGGTCGTTTCAGAGCCTTGTTTTGAGTCAAAATCTAGATTCAAGTAAAGGTTGAAAAGTTTTCTGCACCACTGAGATTCGGTGGTGTAGCGGGGGAAAATTTTGATTATCGGAGTCGGAATTATTTAATACTAAAAGCTAAAAGTGGCTAAAGGTCACTCTCTAAGCATCGTAATTTTGTGGAAATAATTATGGCTCTTCCGGATTCGGTATGCCACTTAGAATCATAAATCGCCAGGATGCTTGCTGAGCAAGGCTTTCTGAGTTTTTGGCTCAAAAGATTGCTACAATCCCTTCCAAATAATGCTTTCAGCCTTTTTGCCCTTTGGGCGGCATACTAGATCCGGAAGAGCCATAATTATGGGGCACAGATAAATAGTTGTTCAGGTAAGGTGATGAAAAGTTTAAGATTGCAAGTTACCTAGCCTAGAGCAAGAACCTAGTTAATATAAGCCAAAGAAGAAAAAAATAGTGATTATATCAACTCTATCCAGTCCTTGACGGTGATTATGCACTCAATGACTCTATCTTAAGCTGGGAACAAGAAATCCTATCGGCGAGTATTGATGTAATAGACTCGATAGTATAAATTTCTAAAAAAGCATCGGGTTCTGCATTAAATAAGAGCTTTTGATCAGGCAATATAACCCGTTCAAAATACGAACCTATATTTGAAATACGGATAATTTGATGTCTGCTACTACTGTTTTGATAGCCGCAGGAAATGTGACGTTCAGAAATTAAATCTTGTGCCATGAATCAAGCCCAAATGAAGTTACATCTATATGTAACCCCATAACCGTATATGTGACATCCTCTAAAATCAGCGACTGATGTTATCTCATCATGCAACACTAGTAGTAAATACTTGTTAGTGTCTCTAGTTTTTCACCACTGGATCTGAACCACTTCTAGGATCCGTGTTGTGTAGACGTTCCAGGGTCGGCATTTTAAGGATGGCGAAAATTTCGGGACACTAACAAATACTTATTATTTTATCTGCAGGTTACTGCCTCAACTATAGTTTATTTGAACTATAGTTGAGGCAGTATGTAGTACAATTAACCTAAACTATGGAAAAAATATTTGTATGTACTATGACACTATTAGTAGCAAATGCAGAATATACAATTCAAAATTGTGTTCCTTAGATCTTGAGGTAATGAAAAATGTAACAAATAGTTCTATAGCGGTTGCCGAGCCGATGAAGCACATCCATGCCTCTAGAAGCCTTACTGTGAAAGCTTTCCAGAATCCTTTCTGTACCTCACTGAAGGCAGAAGCGCTATACATGATATAGTATGTTCACCAGGGGTAAAAAAACTGGAAATTGTAGTTAGTAAGAGATGTAGTGATTTCGGTAAATCAGGCATTAGAAAGCTTTGCTTAGTAACCATTCTAACAACTTAAGTTTTTAGTTAGAATCATTGGTCTAGAAGAGCTAAAAAACTTGATGTATAAAAGCTTAATCTTCAGAATAATATTTAAATTACAGCTAAACATTCACAATATTTAGCTGTATAACTGTAAATTAGTCTTCAAAAGTGTGACCAAGTAGCTGATTCACTGTCAAACGTGGAATATCTCGCTCATCCTCTTGAAATATACCAACTTCATTGTTAGCAGCTTCTTCTAAAGCTTGACGCACATCATTAAGATTTCTACATCCAAGGATCTTCCTATCAATTTCATTTTTCTTGCTGAGTAAATGATCATGCATTGCGTTATCAATACGTTGACGAAGAGATTCTTTGTTATCTAATAGTTCTTTGTCAACACCTATTAAGAAATCAATTTCATTAATCCAGAAGTCCGAAGATGCCTGAATGTCTGTATTCAAGAGAATTTTATCTAACTTATCTTGCGATTTATTATCTAATTTATCATGGAGTGCCAATTCACAGTAAGTATAAATATCTGACCGATTTTTTTCGGTCAGATGTTTTTTGAGTTTTTCATTATTAAAATCAACATCACTATGCTCTGAAGAGTAATATAAGTTTCTGAAATTCGATAAACCTGTCTTGATCATTTTACTAATTTCTGCTTTGTTTACTTTTAAACCTTGCACCTCAAATACACATCTAACTTGTTTTATGGATAATCCCCCAATCGTCTTAAGCATAAGAGCATTATAATCAGGTGAGACTGAAGCTTTTCTGAGAATTTCAAAAGCTGAGCTGATTTTGCTGAGATATTTATTTATACGATTCTCATCAATAGTCTCAATAAATTCACTAGTTTTTTGATCTGGAGAGAGACTATTATTCTTTAATCGAATAGAGTCAGCCTGAATAATACGAAAACACAGCCATCGCAACAAAGCCGATGAGTTATTAACTAACACGTCTGGAAAACAATAGTTGACATAAAGAACAATAGTATGTGATCTCATCATGACAGTGAATATATAGTTGTCATCAGCTTCTAGGCCAAGCTGTTGAGCAAAACGTGCTGCTGCAGCAAGCACCGACCAAAAGACTGCTACTGGAGTATCCACCAAAGACTTTAGTCGCCTGTAGACAGGAATACTGGCCATAGGAGATGAATCATATGTACTAATACGGAGTTGATTTCTACCGATTTTCTCAACCAGTTCAGACAGAGTCTTAATACCTAGTCGCTTCAGAAGTTGTTCAATGTTGGCTAAAGCTAGATCTGACACAGAGATACGTCGAGGTTTCTTGCGTTCCTCATCTTTTACGGTCGGACGACCTGGCTTAGGTAATGGTAAACCCTGGTTTTTCATGGCCTATTTAATACTATTTGTATATTTAGTATAAAAGCAGTCTATAAAAAATTTCCAAAAAGCTTCTCCAGAAATACTTTAGTCTTTTTTCAATTAGAATACGTTTCTTTAGGATACTGGCTATGTTTATTAGTCATGGCTTATTAGCCATGCTAAGATCGGTGCGGCTGCTGTTGCCAAAACTCTGTAAGCCTCGTAGCAGCTATCTTATCTTCCAATAAATGCCCCTTTTGTGGACTCTATCTCCTATGTCTTCATAAGGGGTTTACTTTGGAATGAAAAAATATTCTGCTACCTGTCACAAAGCTGGGACTCATGTTACTCACTCAATGAAAGCCGATGAAGAGAGGTCAAACTCTCAAAGCTCAAACTCTGGGATGTTTGAAGGTGTCGGAAGATCAAGAGTTCAATACATGAGGAAAAATAGCCCGATGATAGGTAATGTCCTAGCTTTAACTAAGCTCAATGCATCGTTCCAAGCAGTTATGCTATCCAACCTTGCTGTGAAGCGATGGTTCAAACCGCGATTTATCTTGCCAAGTATCAACACCATCAATTTGCTCAACCTTGCAGACAAAAATTGGTCTGGATCCACAGGGTTTATCCCAATTGATTTCCGGCTCCGAGGGCGAGATTACCAAATTTTAGATGATCCACAAGCTAGTCTTGGAATTCCAAAACTTCCTAAGTTTGTACTTCTCACGCTACTTCATTTCAATCAAATAAACAGGATAGATTGGTTGCGGCTTTATACCATCAGTCCTCCTTTAGCTTTCTAGGACTTTTCCTAATATGACTAGGACAAAAAAGAGTTCCCTTGCTGAGGAAAAATTTGGGTTCGATATCAGTATGTTACTCGAACCCAATAATTCCTCTGGTACGAGCTTGTTGCGCTTCATCCGCAAACTAGCTAAACGGTATCAAATCAAAGATATTGATCTATTCAATATCTTGTTTCAAGTAACTCTGCTAGGATTTGAGCAGATCCAGGAGACTGGTCACGAAATCTCTAATCCTGTAGCTTGGTTACGGATTCAAATTCTAGCAATCTTGCGGAATCAAGTACAAGCAAATGTTTTACAGGAAAGCCTTCCTTCAGAGCTGCGGATAATTAAGCAAATTATCTGCCATATACCAACTTCCCAATTGGAATTAGAAGACCAATTAACTCAGTTTGCTGAAGCTTGTAAAACTTTGTCTGTTCAGGAACAGGAAATCCTAAAACTGTATCTAGAGGAAGACAAAGACTACAAAGAGATCCGATCCTATTACCAAGGTAAAAACAATGATTCCACCAACTTATCAACAATTCGTAAATTGGTTTGTCATGCCAAAGAATGCGCTATCAAGGTGTACCACCAAATCGATGTTACAGAAAATTTGATTTGATCTCATTCTGATATTGAGATCTCAGTATCAATATCAGAATGAAAATTTCCAACTGAGAGTTAAAAGGAAGATAAGATCCATGGCCATTAAAGCCTCACCGATTGGTTTACTTAATTCACTGACTGAACACCAGCAATATCTAGTTAAGGAATACTACAACCTTCAACAGATGGCGTCTTTCCCAGATGATGCTACTCACCAACGTCTCTGTACTATTTGGGAAGAAGCACAAACTGATCTGATTTTGTGTAGAAGGCTCGAACTAATTGATGATCTTTGCAATGATTACCTAGATGAGGACACTGACGTTGAAAATAATCAACGTGCTTACTGGGCTGAATATTTAGTACCTCAACTACTGGTAAAACTTGATCAAGAAGACAGGAGGAAACCAGACAGTCACAAGGATGAAAACTTGAGCATTTTCATCGAATGTTCTGATGGTAAGCCTCAATTCTTTGAAATTCACTCAAAGGATAATCCGCAAGCAATGGAAGAGTTTAAAAATGAAATGTGCCGTCGATGTAATACACCCTATGGTGATCACAAAAAGTACTTATTCGCTGGATCAGGAATCTAGGATAAGTATTTTGGCGCTTTTTTTAGGAGTTAGGATGATGTCTGAAAAACCGTCGGATTAAGAAAATAACTGGCACCAATTGATATGCCACTTGATACGATAGATTAATGGGAGGGCATTGAATAAAGGCTCTCCCATTAATTTAAGAAATATCGTGGATAACTTCCTCTACAAATTCTTATTTGTGTTTCATTTCATCTGCTATAGAAATTCTAATTTGAGACTTGAAAAGAAGGAAAATCAGTTAGTGTCCCTAGTTTTTCGCCACTGGATCCCAGCCACTTCCAGGATCCCTGTTGTGTAGGCGTTCTAGGATTGGCATTTTAAGGATGGCGAAAACTTCGGGACATTAACGGTAATTAACTATAGGACACCTCGAAAAATAGATTTTGCGATCGCTGAAAATACTGAAACTTCGTTGCAAATTCTCAATAAGAGGCTCAAATTCTCATTGAATTATTCGAGGTGCCCTGTAGGATAGCCTCGCAGTTGGAAAATCCTTCAGGAGTTGAGTTTCGTGACTTGGCATAGACCAAGGCAATCTTACTATTAATTAGACACTCCTACTTAGAGCTGGTTGACTGACACATCTCCTGTAATGCTGGATGCATAAAAATCTCATTGTTGACTCCGTTCTACTACTAAAACTTTGATTCCATAAGCACTCTGAAAATTTGAGAGTAGCTAAACTTCTGCCTCACACTACTAGCTAGAAGCTTTTCTTATGCGATCACCGGAATACGAATTAAGAAATGTAACAATATTAACGTTAAGACAGCATAGAGTCTTGACGTTTTAAGGACATTAGATCGATCATGGATAGAGCTGTTGGTGGATTAAGTGAGAGGAGTGTCACAGCATCTGCGTGATTGCCTTGTCTTCCTTACTTTAGTGATGCAGAAAGCTCCTGGAACCCTTTCAGGGTAATGATTCTCAAAAAATTCCCTTATTGAGAGTTAGACCCATATTCAACGAAGATTGGTTGTTTCAGAGCCTGAGTTTGATTCAAATAACTACTTCAGGCGAAGCTTGAAAAGTTTTCTGCACCACTAAGCTTCCTTACTATAGATCTCTCAAAGCGACCTTTTAATAAAATATCTGTGCTCCTTAATACAGAATGGTGCTAGCTTGTTTTGACTATCTACCTATATTACGGTGCAAATTTTTCAGTTTCTGTAAGACATAAATAAGCTGGTATAGCGCTTCTGCTCCTCATGAGGTACAAAACAAACTCTGGAAACCATGTATAGCAGAGCCTCTAAGATTTTAGTAGCACTTCATTCGCTCAGTAACCGCTATATATATCTAAACTGCATATCTCATGCTCCAAAGCTTGTACTGGTAAAGGATCGGGGTAAAAAATCAAATGCGCAACAGCTTAGTAACTTCAAACACCGATTGAAATTGAAAAATTTTTCTGTAGCCTGTCACAGTTTCATTAATCTTGTTACTCACTTAATGAAAGCTAATCAGAAGAAATAATCTAGCTAGCGACTAAGATTCAAAATCTTCTGAGCAATTACCAAATTGCATGACTAATAACTTCAGGTCATGGCTACATCTCTACGTCAAAAATAAGCTCAACCTTTGTAAATTGTGGTAATCATCATGACTCAGACAGCAGAAGAACAGACTGCTAAAGACAAGTTCAGCAATGCGGTAAGTGCTCTGTTACATCATCATGAGCATTCTGGTCGAAGCTTGAAAAATTTCATTTCAAGGCATGCTCGTCGCTACCATCTTAATGGAGTTGAACCTTGGGACATATTGTCCCAAGCTATTCTTCAAGGACTTGAACAAACTCAGAAAACAGGAGAGGAAATTTATAATCCCGTGGCCTGGTTACGAGTTGCAATCCTAGGAATTTTACGTAATCAAGTTCGGAATAATATTCGACAAGAAAACCTTTCTGAAAAAGTCAAGGTAAATAACCAATTGATGAGCGCATCACCAATGCAGACAATTGAGCTTGATGATTTAAGGTTTCAGTATCATGAAGCATTAAAGATCTTGTCTCATGAGGATAGAGAGATTTTGGATCTATTCTTTAATCAAGAAAAAAGCTATGAAGAAATTCAGGCATATTATGAACGAAAAGATGGTTATTTACTGAACTTACCGACGATACGTAAACGTGTTTCTCGTGCTAAGGAGCGTATTATCAAAGCATATCATCAACTTGATTTTTCCTCGGAAAAAACTCAAATCTCCTCAAAAATAGAAGCTAACAAAAATTGTGATCATTCGCTTCCCCCTTAAAAATTTATCCCCTCTGATTGTTTTTTGTGATCAGATGGAGTGCGAATAGTTTTCAAGTCGAAAGCATAGAACGTAAAGGAAGATAAGACTTATGGCTGCTAAAGCCTTGCTTGAGAAATTACTTGGTTCGTTAACGGAAGGCCAGATAAGTTTGCTGAGGGAATACTATATCATTCAGAGATCTTCATTGATTCTAGATGATGAACTTCACGAACGTCTCTGTACTATTTGGGAAGAAGCTCAATTTAATTCAGCTTTATGTAGACAGCTTGAATTGATAGATGACATTTGCAGTGATCCCTTAGAAGAAGAAACTGAACATGAGAAAAATCTCAGATCATATTGGGCAGAGTACTTGATACCTCACCTTGATGTAAAGCTCAATCAAAAACTTTTGAATTATCCAGAGATAGATTCTGTAATTCACCAAATCTTTTGGAGAATATTACTATCTCTCTCATCCAAGTTTATGTCACAAATCCCGAACAAACTACATCATGTTAAGATCATGATTAGGAAATGCTTTGAATCATTATTTATCAAACAATCTCTCCACCTCTTTGATATTGCATCAAAACTTTTTGAGATTACAGACGAAAGGTGGAAAACATTCACAAGACTGGCTCGATGTTGGACTCTGACAGGAGTATCTAACTGCTGAATGAATTTTCCATGCCTTGCTTGAGCATTTAAGGATTAAATCTGTAACTGTGACCAGGCTCCACAATGTGCTGAACATAGATGAATCTCAGTTACAGATTGCGATAAAGTTTTCGTTGCGTATTTTAGGAGGTGTCATATCTAATCTAAACACTTGTTTCTTGTGCTTTCTTGTCGAAGAGTTTTTAGGAGGTTTATTGATTCAAGAACTGATCTGTGATTAGACCAAAGAGACGAGTAGATGGAGGTAATGCCTATCTGAGAAATAGTTGAATTAGAACTGATGATATAGCATCGATCGATGGGGCTGCTTAATAACCGCTTATCAATAGGAGGAGGTGCTAAAACACCCCCCTATTGGTTTAAGCTACTCCTTCAGTAATTTGTCGTTACAGGCATCTGAAAAAAATTCCTTGTCTGCGCCAACAGAACAAGGAATGATTTAAAACGCTCCTAATCGGTGTTTGGGTATGAACTAACGACGTCCGTCTATCTTGACAACGCTACCATCCTTTCCAATGCTGAACTCAATCAGACCAGAGTATTGACTGAGGAGCAATGTTAAACTGGCCCCAATCAAAAGACCCCCGATAACAAATCGGGCTTTTTGGACAAATTCCACTTCAAATCACCTCCCAGCTCTAAACTTGACTTCACTACTGAGTAACTGCTGCAGCCATTTTGAGACACCCCTTGAGACAGTCCTCTTTATTTCTGGGGGTAAATTGTGGTATCTGAGAAATGATCGTTGTTTATCGAAATTCCTTTTAGACCATCACAAACCGTAGACCTAGAAGCTGAGCCCGCAACAGTCTTATGAGCTGCGTTTAGCCAAACACCAAATTGGCCAAGAAATCCAGACCCTCATCACCCCACGCTTGCAAGCCTCGTAAATGTCTAGGAAGTTTTTTCTATTGCCTTTGCTCTGCAATCCCCAAACTAACCTCCACCTGCAGCATCTGGTCTTGCATCCCCAACCACTTAATCTTCTTAACCACCCCCGCCCTCGGAGCCTTCACCATCCCAGTTGTAGCAATCTGTCCCTCCACCCCCTTCAACTCCTGTAGGATCTGCACCTTCTTCAGCGGCTCATCCCCCACCGAAACCTTAACCATTACCACCCTGCGCCGATACTCATCCCTGGCCTGCTCAAGTTGAGCCATTGCCACCCTCACCCCCATCCTCGCCTTGTCTAACTGCTGCCTCAACAACCCCAACTCCCGGCGTTGCCTCTCCATCGGCAACTGCTGCCAAGCCACCTGGGTAAACCCCACCTGATCCTCAAACCCCTGGATCTGAGATTCCAACCCCCGCACTTCAGCCCTCGCCTCCTCGACCTTTGCCAGTTCCAGCGCATAGGTCGGCTCCGGCTCCACCGCCGGAACAGACTGCTTAGCCTTTTCATCCAATGCCTGTAACTTCAGCAACAACCCCTGGCGCTGAGCCTCAAGCTGAATTCGGGCCGAAGGCCGATCGCAAATCACCTGCCCCTGACTGACCGACTCCCCTCCTTCACCAGCAGATCACTAGAAGAATCCAGCGACAGCCTGAGTTTCAGGGTTCTGGTTTTGGGCTTGGATTGAATGGGAGAAGGGGTACTTGCGGATGTGCTTGCGATCGCAGCCACGCCCCGATCTGTGGAAAACTTTCCAGCCTGATTACACCCAACAAGCAACAGCACCAAACAGAGAGGGACTAGAGAAGACATACACTACTCATCCCCCGACTCTCAAGTAATAGGGCAAAATCTGCACCTGCACCGCCCTCGTACCAAACCTGCACAACGCATTCAACGGCAGAAGCTGCGCCACCTTCACTTCAGCGAACCGAAACTTATTCGCCACCTTCTTCACCTCCATCTGATCCACCGGCAACACAACCTTCGTCGCCGCATTCCCCAACACATCCGCCGAAAGATGCCGCTCACTCTGTGACGCCAAAACCAAATTCAGACCATACTTCCTGCCATCCGCAATAATCCGATTCAGCGCCGCAGAGCGTGCCATCTCCTTCGCCTCATCAATAAACAGATAAGTCCTCGGCACCTTCCCCATCACCTCCCCCTGCAGCCGATGCGCATCCATCAACTGCTTCGCCAGAGACTCCGCCGCAATCGCCCCCAACTCCGGCGGCAACTTACATAAATCAACCCGCGACAACCGACTAGAAAACGGCACACTGGGCCGATTAAAGATCCCATAAGTGAACGTAGCCGCCAACTTCAGCTTTAACTTCTGACTCTCCTTACAAGGCTGCGCCTCATCCGATGCCCTCGATTCCAACTGCCGCTGAATATCCTGAAAATTCGGCGGCTCCAGATCCCAAGATCCCTGCTCCTCCTGGACAATCCCCCGCTGCCAGTAACAAGACTGCAACACCTCCAACATCAACCCCTCCTGATTCACCCCCAACTGCAAATTCTTCTTCAGCGTTGAAGTCACCGCAATCGCCTGCAGATTCGGGCCACCCCCCTCCGGATCCAAATTCACCACCAGCGGATTAATCCCATAGGGACTACTCATGTGCAACGGGTAACAAGTTTCACCCAGCAACGTTTGGTCCCCATGAAAATCAATAATCACAATCTGCAAGTCTGAGTAATAACGGTGCAACTCATAAGCAATCGCCTTCAGCGTCTGCGTCTTACCCGAACCCGACGCCCCAATCACCACCACATGCCCATTGGGCAACACCTCTGGATTCCAATAGATCCCAGAACCCAACAAAATCCCTTGCTCCTCTACCTCCACTTCCACCCCGGATAGAGATCTAGCTGCAGGCTGTAAGACCGGAGAGGGTAACGGACGTTCCTTTCTAGAAAACATGAATAGACCTCACAATTAAACTACCCGTCGCCGAGAACTCCCACAAGAACTGCTCCACATCCTGGGGACTCGCTGCCTGCAGATAAACACTCACCGCCTGGTTACCTCCTGGCTGCACCCGAATCGGATTAAACCGATCCGGATAAATCGGCACCATCAGATCCTCTGCATCTTCCAGAAGTAGCAACCCCGATACATACACCCGATCTGATTGAGGTAACCCTGCAACTAGATCTGCAACCGAGTCCTCTTGTAACTGCAACTCCTGCACCGATTGCCTGACCCGACCCCGACGCTGCAACCGAACTTGACTCACTAGAATCTGACACTCCTGCGTCTCCCCAGCTCGGTATAACCTGCCCGATGAATCCTTCAACAACAGATCGGATTGAGTCAACGGCTGTACCACCTCAAAAAAACCGGCAACGGATTGTTGGGTTGCTGCGTTGCGGCCCGTTAGCTCAACAAATAACAGATATTGGTTTTGCTCCTGGGCGACGATCTCCACTGCCCCACTGGTAAAACCTAAGGTTTGATTGAACGCCTTGAGGATCCCACCATTACTAGCAATGTTGATACTGGCAATTGCCAGACAAACCAACAGACCCAAGATAAACACTTCAGCTCCACTACCCGTAGACAACCTCAGCCGAGGATTGCCCGGAATCACCAACCGGGCTGGGGATGGATAGAAGGCACAAACCCCAGACTTGGTGAAGACATCGCCAAACCATCCACAGAAATAACCCAACACCAGGGCTTGCCAGAAGGCAAAACCCCAGGTGAGGGCCGGTAACGCAACGAGACTGAATACAACGGTCGCTAGAAAACTATGACTGATGGAACGATGGGGAAACCTGCGTTCTAACCAATGACTCAACGGAAATAACACCCGACCGGGAAAAGATTTGCTCGTATCCACATCCGGTAACTGGGCAGCAACAGCAGATAATCCCAACACCATCGGATTTGCCGTGCCCATTACCAGTGAGGTAACGGCAACGGAAAACACCGTATGGGTGACCACCATCATTGCCCTAACCTCGTGGACTTGCGGGGCATCGAGGCAATCAGTAACCGGATGATGCCAATGGCAACGGTGAGAATGCCTCCTATTAAATAGAGAGTGGTGCTGTTCATCCCCAGACCGATGAAGCGAACGATGACAAACACCATCAACCCGGCAATCAAGAAGGGTGTGCCATCAATCCATTGGGTATGGTCAGGACTCGGTTCATCCAATCCCAGATATTCTTCTTTGACTACTCGCTGGGCCAACATGGGATTCCCTGCACAGCGCTGCTGCAGATGGGCAAGCTGTCCACTGGTTAATTCCAGATCTAACGCCAGGGCGGCTTGCTGCATAATCACTCGAATGGCTTTATCGCCCAGGGGCTTTAGTTCGATTCGAGGTAACCGGAGAAAGATATCTCGTGCCGGGGGGAAGGTGGCGAGTAACAACAGGGGCTGGCCCTGGTCATGGAGGTCTTCTAACCAAGCGCGGAACTGAACGGTGTAGCGCTGGGCATCGTCGCAGATCAAGAATGCAGTATTTTGCTGAAGGAATTCAGCGATGGCTGTGGCCAACTCAGCACTGTTCATGATCTTGCCTTCGAGGCTCATGGTATCCACTCCTAGTTGATGGGCTAGATCCATGAGGGATTGCTTCACGGTGAGAGGGCGGGCAATGGCTACGGTGAATCCCAGTTCCTCTAACTCTGTGGCAACGGCTTCACCTAAGACGGTCTTGCCAATTCCGGATTCACCAACCACGAGCAAGCTGGAATTGGCTTGGAGAGCTGCGAGGATCCGGCGCTTCTCGGTGCTGCGGTAAAAGGTGGCGCTGGGATCCTCAACGGGCAGGATGGACATTGATCTGCGCTCACCGTTATCGGAGACGGCATAGGTATAGAGCCGTTCTTCACCGTTTTTGAGGGTGCGTCGCCGTCGCTCGATCTGCATGGTTGATACACAGGTATGGTTTGGTGCTGATCCACACCCCCACTACCATGACGACGAGGAGCACCAGGGCTATATTTATGAGGCGATTTCGATGACGTTCTCGGCGGCTGTGACGGATGACGGCCTGCTGGAGTTCAGATATCCAACTGAACCATTCCCCCCAATCGTGGAGATCGGGGTGGCCGATAAAAAATTTTCGGGCTGGTAATACAACGCAACACCCGTCAACATTTCTTTCAGACGACTGCGGGATTCATCCACGCTCTGTTGCAGGTTGGGGTCTGAGAATTGGCGGGTGGCACAGTGAAGCATGGTCAGGGCATCCATTGAAACGAGGATCCCGGCTGCGCGTTGTTCGGCAGCGGCTCGCACCATATCCAGATCTTCTTGGGCGGTGGAGGCGGTTTCGCGTTCGGCGGCGGTGTGGGCTTGGGAGCTGACGCTGCGTTTTTTACTTTTAAAACACCGTTGTTTGACTTCGTTTAATACTTCTTCTGGGTATTCTTTGGCTTTAGAAAATCCCATTTCTGCTGCGATTTGTTCCACCTTTCTACGGGTGGTGTATTCCATTAGTTCTTCTATGCGTACCATGTTGGATTACCTCGCATTCTGTCTAACAATTCTCGGCGATTCCCGCCACGAGCGTAATGCAAATTAATAGCCCTGAGCTGTTGCATTTGATCCTCATTGAAGTAACTGAGTCGTGCCTGAAATCCTAAATCAGCGCACCATTTGCTAATCAAACTGGGATCTAAAGGATGCTCTAACGACCGTCCACGTTCTCGGGAGAGACGGTCTAAGGCAACATGACGGGGCGTTTCGGGTAATCGCTCCATGATTTGCTTCCTGATAAATGCATAAGATACCTTTGACGTAAGTTCACTATACGATCAACTTTATGAATTCTTCAAGAGGAGTTAACCAGACTTTAACCCTTTGTAATAGATAAATAGAAATTTATGCCATTTATACTCAGTTCGGGAAATAGAATTTACTCTTGAATGATTCATTTGTTCATGGAATTGTTGAATCATTCATTATGTATTCGGTTAATAAATCTCTGAATGTCTTTTGACATAAGGTATTCACCTCAATGTCACTTTTCCTTAATGTGAACAAACTAATTCCAATTTGTACTGAAATAGAACTGGTGAACCAAAATGGCTAGTTTGAAGTTATGTTAACCAATTGTTGCGGGATTGATACAAAGTATTCGCAGATTTGGGATGCTCACACACCACTCTGCGAGCATCCCAATGTATAACCTCTCTTGTTGAAAAAACGTGATCCTCAAAAACGGAAAAAACTAGAAATAGAGTATTTAACAGGTTCCGGGGGTTCCAAGGGTTCCTTAGGTTCCAAGGGGTTGAAAGCCTTGATATATAAGGGTTTTAGATCCAAAGGTTATGGAACCTTGCCCAGGTTCCAGCAGGTTCCATAGGTTCCGGCTTTTGGAAAGTGCCTCTGGGACTGGATCTTCTACCAAGGGTCGGAACCTTAATACCCTCCAAAAGGTTCCAGTGGAATGGAGAAAAACGGAAAAAACTAGAAATAGAGTATTTAACAGGTTCCGGGGTTCCAAGGGTTCCTTAGGTTCCAAGGGGTTGAAAGCCTTGATATATAAGGGTTTTAGATCCAAAGGTTATGGAACCTTGCCCAGGTTCCAGCAGGTTCCATAGGTTCCGGCTTTTGGAAAGTGCCTCTGGGACTGGATCTTCTACCAAGGGTCGGAACCTTAATACCCTCCAAAAGGTTCCAGTGGAATGGAGAAAAACGGAAAAAACTAGAAATAGAGTATTTAACAGGTTCCGGGGGTTCCAAGGGTTCCTTAGGTTCCAAGGGGTTGAAAGCCTTGATATATAAGGGTTTTAGATCCAAAGGTTATGGAACCTTGCCCAGGTTCCAGCAGGTTCCATAGGTTCCGGCTTTTGGAAAGTGCCTCTGGGACTGGATCTTCTACCAAGGGTCGGAACCTTAATACCCTCCAAAAGGTTCCAGTGGAATGGAGAAAAACGGAAAAAACTAGAAATAGAGTATTTAACAGGTTCCGGGGGTTCCAAGGGTTCCTTAGGTTCCAAGGGGTTGAAAGCCTTGATATATAAGGGTTTTAGATCCAAAGGTTATGGAACCTTGCCCAGGTTCCAGCAGGTTCCATAGGTTCCGGCTTTTGGAAAGTGCCTCTGGGACTGGATCTTCTACCAAGGGTCGGAACCTTAATACCCTCCAAAAGGTTCCAGTGGAATGGAGAAAAACGGAAAAAACTAGAAATAGAGTATTTAACAGGTTCCGGGGGTTCCAAGGGTTCCTTAGGTTCCAAGGGGTTGAAAGCCTTGATATATAAGGGTTTTAGATCCAAAGGTTATGGAACCTTGCCCAGGTTCCAGCAGGTTCCATAGGTTCCGGCTTTTGGAAAGTGCCTCTGGGACTGGATCTTCTACCAAGGGTCGGAACCTTAATACCCTCCAAAAGGTTCCAGTGGAATGGAGAAAAACGGAAAAAACTAGAAATAGAGTATTTAACAGGTTCCGGGGGTTCCAAGGGTTCCTTAGGTTCCAAGGGGTTGAAAGCCTTGATATATAAGGGTTTTAGATCCAAAGGTTATGGAACCTTGCCCAGGTTCCAGCAGGTTCCATAGGTTCCGGCTTTTGGAAAGTGCCTCTGGGACTGGATCTTCTACCAAGGGTCGGAACCTTAATACCCTCCAAAAGGTTCCAGTGGAATGGAGAAAAACGGAAAAAACTAGAAATAGAGTATTTAACAGGTTCCGGGGGTTCCAAGGGTTCCTTAGGTTCCAAGGGGTTGAAAGCCTTGATATATAAGGGTTTTAGATCCAAAGGTTATGGAACCTTGCCCAGGTTCCAGCAGGTTCCATAGGTTCCGGCTTTTGGAAAGTGCCTCTGGGACTGGATCTTCTACCAAGGGTCGGAACCTTAATACCCTCCAAAAGGTTCCAGTGGAATGGAGAAAAACGGAAAAAACTAGAAATAGAGTATTTAACAGGTTCCGGGGGTTCCAAGGGTTCCTTAGGTTCCAAGGGGTTGAAAGCCTTGATATATAAGGGTTTTAGATCCAAAGGTTATGGAACCTTGCCCAGGTTCCAGCAGGTTCCATAGGTTCCGGCTTTTGGAAAGTGCCTCTGGGACTGGATCTTCTACCAAGGGTCGGAACCTTAATACCCTCCAAAAGGTTCCAGTGGAATGGAGAAAAACGGAAAAAACTAGAAATAGAGTATTTAACAGGTTCCGGGGGTTCCAAGGGTTCCTTAGGTTCCAAGGGGTTGAAAGCCTTGATATATAAGGGTTTTAGATCCAAAGGTTATGGAACCTTGCCCAGGTTCCAGCAGGTTCCATAGGTTCCGGCTTTTGGAAAGTGCCTCTGGGACTGCATCTTCTACCAAGGGTCGGAACCTTAATACCCTCCAAAAGGTTCCAGTGGAATGGAGAAAAACGGAAAAAACTAGAAATAGAGTATTTAACAGGTTCCGGGGGTTCCAAGGGTTCCTTAGGTTCCAAGGGGTTGAAAGCCTTGATATATAAGGGTTTTAGATCCAAAGGTTATGGAACCTTGCCCAGGTTCCAGCAGGTTCCATAGGTTCCGGCTTTTGGAAAGTGCCTCTGGGACTGCATCTTCTACCAAGGGTCGGAACCTTAATACCCTCCAAAAGGTTCCAGTGGAATGGAGAAAAACGGAAAAAACTAGAAATAGAGTATTTAACAGGTTCCGGGGGTTCCAAGGGTTCCTTAGGTTCCAAGGGGTTGAAAGCCTTGATATATAAGGGTTTTAGATCCAAAGGTTATGGAACCTTGCCCAGGTTCCAGCAGGTTCCGGCAGATTCCAAAAAGATGGTATATCTACGTAGAAAGAGCATTTTGCAGAAAAAGTAAGATAAATATAGACAAACCTCTTTTAAATGCTTGATAATAGGGAAACGTGTAATTAATGCACCTTATGTAGTCCGGATTTTGCTGCGACTACATAACAGTAAAGTTAAGTAAGTTCGCAGCAGGCCGCTAGCTACATAAGTTACGTTCCTTAGGATTTATGGAGGATACGTGGTTATGGATAGCGTGCTAACGTCCGTCCATTATGTTTGGATTTGGAGCTGTCATTTGGATTGGGCAAAAATAAATGGGATTATCTCAATTATTCGCCTAATTTATGATGTTTCCATCCGTCAATCTCGCAAGTAAATATTTTGCTCGTGAGATGTTAAGAAACAAAACCCCAGGAGTGTTTTACTTCTGGGGTTTTGCCATTTAGGGTCAAATTGTTGGAACCCTTGGAACCCACTGGAACCTAGAAAGAGTTCCAGGGCTAGTTAAATTGGATCCTTGATATACCTAGGTTTCGGCCCCCTGGAACCTATGGAATCCCTGGAACCCCCGGAACCTGTTATTTTGTAGAAATCTTAGAAAAATAGATTTATTTTGATCACTCTCAAGCCCTAAGAAGTTGCTTCTCATAAGTAGGGTAAGCCTTGAAACCATTACAAATTAAGCATTACAGCAAATACGCATCAATTTGGGTTCTAGGAATTTGTATGGATCAGTGAACCCTCAACAGGTTCCATAAGGTTCCAGCAGCATCGATGGCCTGATGGCTCTGATAACGCTGAAACCCTTATAAGGGTTGAGTTTGCGGCAAATTTCAAAGGTTATTGAGCGGCGAGAGGTTCAATGACTGGAACCTGTGGAACCTAGTGGAACCTAAAGAGAGTTCCAGGGCTAGTTAAATTGGATCCTTGATATATCTAGGTTTCAACCCTCTGGAACCTGTGGAATCCCTGGAACCCCCGGAACCTGTTGTTTTGTAGAAATCTCAGAAAAAGTGGATTCATTTGAGTCTTTCCAAAATGCAGTGAAGACATAGACTCGGATTTTCTTCCCGTCTACCCGTCTGCCTAAGTAGGGCTTACCATCAGCACCAGGAGGTTTGAGCCAACCTTTAGCCTGGAGTGCCTTCGTGAGTTGAACCCGATCTGCATCTTTGACGATCTCTGAGTTAAAAATTGCGTTGGGAACCCAAAACTCAAACTCATCATCAAATTCATCTTTCTTGCGGTAGGCCAATAGGTTCCGAACCTTTTGCTCCTCTGGCTTGAGATGAGCTTGGTAGATCCGATCACTATGCTCACAACTGACAAACAAATGCTCAATGCGTTCAAGAGCTTGTTTGATCTCAATAGAGCCAGAACCACCTCTGGCATTCATCCAATCAGTAAATAAGGTATTAACTGCCCAACTAACTTGCTCCAGTGGGAATGGTAATAGGCTGTAACCATGGGCCACTTCCAACGCCACTTGTACCAACGCAAATCTCAATGAAACCCGCCCAATGATTTCTTCAGTTGGTGATACCGCTCTCAAGTTATGAGACACATCCCATAACCGCTGAGTTTGAGACTTTTGCCAATCCTCAGATGTAGGATTTAACGTCAGTTGCTGGAGAAGGGCATTCAACGCTGTTCCACAATTTTTTTCCACGCCTGTCTCTAAGGCTCGGATAAATTCAGCTGGATTTGCAAATTTGCCGATGGACTCCAGAACCCCGTAACCATGCTCTGGACAAGCTGGAATATCTGGCATCCTCACCTCTTGCCCACCCTTAATTGCAATGTTGGCCGACTTTAGGTAATGGGTGAGAGCAACTTCCCCAGTGCTGAGATACAAGGTATTCCAGGTTTTTGGAGGTGTTGCATCTCCATTCCGCTTTGCCCTGGTTTTGCCCTGGCCATTGGCCAACATATAGGCTGCCTGACCAACATCCTTCGGTTCCGCTTGGCCAATCTCATCGAGAGGCAACAATAAATTATTGTGGGCACTGGCAACACCCTCTAATCCATTAGCAGTGGCTCGCCAGAGTGTGATTGCTTTTGAGGGTATGCCCATGACGGAAGTTGCAATCTTCAGGGTTGAGGTTTTACCGGTTGAGGTTGCACCGTAGAGATGAAAACCACCACTTTCCACATCCAAGATGGGGGCTAAGGGTGCAGCAAAGGCACAGCCCAAGGCAAAAATTAATCGAGAGTTACCTGTTGCCAGACTAGCGACTTCAGATTTCCAACTCTCTAGCGTTCCTCGCATCTCATAGGCAGAGTCTTTTAAAGGTTCAACGTCTCCGAACCGGATTGAATCATCCCCATAGGTTCGGTTTTCTAAGACGAAAGACCCATTAATCCATCCTGTACGTTCGGTAACAGTGTAAATTTTGTCTACTTCACTCCCCAATTCTGTTAGGTATCGTTTTAGTTTTTTGGTTTGGTCATAAACCAGACCATAGCCACGACCTAAAAGCTCATCAATTAAGAGAGATGGGTTACTGGCTAAACCATTGCGCTTCAATAACCATCGTCTGGTTTCACCGCGAATGGTTTTGAACTCTAGATATAGCGCTGCACCTGTATTGTCCGGCTTATCCACATAGGCAATTGCTGTGAGATGATTACCAATCCGAGTTTGAATGCGCTTAACCTGCCCTGTTTTACGATTCTTCTCCCAGGATTCCCATACAAGGCCAGTTTCCGGAGAGCTGTAGAACCGTGGTTTTGTCTCCTCAATCGTAGATTCACCCGAGTCCATCGCGAGTAACCGTTCGATTGGTTGCTCCAACGATGAATCGCTCACTGTTTGCACAGATCCCAAAACCTGATCTTGGGTGAGGCGGTTTTCTAGGATCCAATCCCGAACATCTAATCCACCCGATTCCGGAAGCCATTCGGGTGACCAAAATGCAGACTCAGGATAAGGCTTGAGCTGCTTAGCCATGGGAAAGAGATTGAGATAGCGGCTAGCTTTCTGCACACCGGGTTGATCTCGATCCACACAGACCACCAAGCGATCTTCATAACCTGATAGGAGTTGACAAATTCGACTATCTGCAATTGAGCGTCCAAAGGCGATTGCTGGAATGCCCAATTTCCACAGCTCGTCCACCGTTAGCTCTGATTCATCAACCAGAAGTGGTAGGGTTGGCTGATTTTTTACGGTTGCGATCGCATCTAAGTAGCGATAGGGCAGAAGGATTTCACTCGCAATGCCAGAGGGTGTCCACCAATCTTTCTTTTTGACTGAACCATCGTCTTGTTTTTGATAAACCCGCACTTTAGTGCAGACTACTGTTCCAGATTCATCAGTGTAAGGAAATTTAAATTCTTGATCGGTGGGGCGATAAGCAGGGTTTTTCTGGGGTTGTTTGTCAGGGACAATCCATTTCCCCCACAAATGATCCCGAGTGGGGCCAATCCAGATGTAATCACCAATTTGATCACCCTTGACTCTGCCATTGACTTCGCTATGACAGAGGACTAAGCCTTCGTCTAAGGAGATCCGACAGTCCCCGTCTTTGGTGCGAGTGCAAACCGGGCAAGGTCTTTTGGCTGAACTCGTCAAGAATCTGCTTCTATTCCCCTCTTGCCTCTGTGGGTCAGTAGTCATTTCCGTATCCTTTATATTTAGATGTTTCTGAGCTGAGATCGCGGCTTTCATCACCGCGATCTCTTTGAAGAGCAATGAAAGTGCGTTTGTAGGGCTGGAGGTTCACAGGTTAATCACTCATACGATCACCTGGAACTCGGCTTTGACAATGCCTCTTTGCTCCCAGCCACGCAAATGACCTGACCAGATATTGCGTCTTAAATCTGAGCTTGATTTGAAACGATGTGCGCTCCAAATCGAGGATTCGGTTGTACCGTCTGACAGATGCACTAAGACTTTGGCCCGCTTTTTTTTCAGCAGTAAGTCTTTAAACGCCTCTTCATTGGGGGTAAAAACCAATTCGGGTTTTTCTTTTAATCCGGTCAGTCTTTCTGTTATGGGGTTATCTATACCTTCGTAGCTGTTCAGCAGCTTTTCGATCACACTACCGGGATTAGCAAAACCTACTGCGTGTTGTTCAAGCCGTTCATAAAGTGAATCCGACACGCGAATCACTGGCATACCCAACCTCTTCAATCAATCTTTCAACCATGTAACCATGATTCAACTGACAGATATGCAATTCGATACATTACTTAATCTGACGAATTTTTGCCTTGTGTTTTGCAGAGACTAAAAAGCTCCTCAAGGTCTAAATGCTTGGGGAGCTGGCATGATTTGGAGAGTTATCCACAGGGTTGCAATCGCAAAGACCGGTCAACTGCAATGCTCACAGTTGACCGGGGGATAACTCACAAAGGTGAGATCGCAGGTTTTCTACAGGGTTGCGATCTCAAGCTATTCTTCACAGGGAATGATTCACAGGGTTGCGATCGCAGGTAGCAGGAAAACTGTCCATAAGGTTGCGATCGCAAGATTGCTGGGAAGTGTGCACAGTAGAGCGATCGCAGTCGTCTAATTCTGGGATTGGGGATTGTAAATTAGATTGTGTCAAGAGGAGAAAAGAGATCTAATGAACTAATCAAGCTGAAGAGATAAACTCATGAACTTTCGACCCGAATTACTGGATGAATTGCTCCAAGACTATAAAGGAGCTATGGATTTAATCGGAGAAGGCGGAATTCTGAAAGAACTGAGCAAAGCATTGGTAGAGCGATGCTTAGACGCAGAGATGACAACTCACCTCGACAACAGACGTGAACAGAGTCATCCATCAGAGAAATCTAAATATCGCCGTAACGGTCATAGCAAAAAAACGATCAAAGGGGAATTCGGAGAAGCCGAGATCGAGATACCCCGAGATCGAGAAAGCGAGTTTGAACCGATCTTAATCAAGAAGGGTCAGACCCGCTTTGATGGCTTTGATCAGAAGATTCTGGCGTTGTATTCACGGGGAATGAGTACCCGTGATATCCAGGCGCAAATCCAGGATCTCTATGGGGTAGAACTATCCCCCAGTCTCGTTTCCAATATCACGAATGGGGTAGAGGAGGAGCGTAAGGCTTGGCAAAATCGCAGTCTTGATGCCTTGTACCCGATTGTCTATTTTGACGCTATTAACGTTAAAGTCCGCCAAGATGGCAGGGTGATCAATAAAGCCATTCATCTAGCGCTAGGGGTGAATCTCTCCGGTAACAAGGAACTCCTGGGGATGTGGATGACCCAAACGGAATCCTCTAAGTTCTGGCTCTCTGTGCTGACAGAACTCCAAAATCGAGGTCTCAAGGACATTTTTATTGCTTGTACTGACGGATTGACGGGGTTTCCTGAAGCGATTGAAACGGTCTTTCCCCAAACCCAGGTGCAATTGTGTATTGTCCACATGGTACGCAATTCCCTCAGCTATGTCTCCTATAAGGACAGAAAAGCCGTAGCTGCTGATTTGAGGTTGATTTATACCGCCAGCACTGAAGCGGAGGCTGAACAAAACTTAGTCTCCTTTGCCGAGACTTGGGACAAGCAATATCCAACTATCAGCAAGTCTTGGTTGAACCATTGGCAACGGATTATTCCTTTCTTTGCTTACCCCATGGAGATTCGCAGAGCCATCTACACCACTAACGCCATTGAATCTCTCAATATGACCCTCAGAAAAGTCCTCAAAAATCACCGGGTTTTCCCCACGGATGATTCTGCTCTCAAGGTGATTTATCTGGCTATGAGCAATATCGCTAAAAAGTGGACGATGCCCATTCGCGATTGGAAACCTGCTCTCAATCGTTTCGCTATCGAATTCCCTGACCGTTTCCCTCTCTGATTCTTACCCTTGACACAATCTGCTTGACAGACCCTGGGATTGATGGGTATCTAACCAATGAAGCAAATCCGAAATTGCAGCAAAATCAAGCAAAGCCTCACCCAATAGCTCAAGTTGCTCCAGAGACAACGCCTCAACTCTCGTCTTTATTGCTTCTGAGAGGTTACCAACTCGCCATGACAACTGCTTCAAGATCAGCGATCGCTCCCCTTGTTGTAACCCTTGTGCAATTCCCCTTTCAAATCCAATTTCTTCAACACTGGTAATGTAAGGCACGCTGCGCTCCTCCTCGTAAAGCTTCAACTGCTGCCAAAAAGCTTGCTTCAATCCCTCTGGCAGGATCATAACCCAATCGACAAAACGGAACAGATTCACAATTTCTTGGCGTTCATATCCCTGCTCATACAAACGCCGAATCAAACTGAACTTATACTCCTTCCTTTGCTGGGGCTTGCGCACAGTCTTCCTTGCTTGCAAATGGGCCATCACCACCACAGCAAAAGGATTACGGCTTGCTTCCAACTCATCCCAGCGCTGGACATAGTCCAACAACTTGACAATGCCAAACTCAAACGACAGACGAGTCCCCGGATAGGAAAACCCATACTGATAGGGTCGCCAAGTCTTATTGCCATCACAGAGAATCGCCAAACTAATGGCAGGACGATGGAAACGGTCAAAAATGCGAATGTTGTACGTAAACATCCGCTCGGAAAAATGAGACTCTGCCTTTGCCTGAACCTCTAGGTGCAGCAACAGCCACAACTCATTGCCATTCACAAGCCAAACCTTGACCAATTGATCGGCAAAGCGCTTGCCAGTTTCAGATTCCGGGGCAATTTGCTGGAATTCTTTGTCCAAAAACTCGTGAGGACGGCTCCAATCAATTAGTTCAGCCGTTTCTGGGAAGAAGAACAACATGGCTTGCTGAAAGTATTGCCGCAGAATTTCCTTCCAGGGCGAGTCTTGATCTGAGCGGGTTTGAGCCATGAGTGTAGAGATGCCATTAACAGCATGAGACGTGCAATTGTATCGTTAACCAGCAGACAATACCCGGTCTAACCCCCGACCGGGCCAGGGTCACTCACTTAGCCAGCGGTGTGCTTGAGATAATGCTGAATGGTCTGCAAACTCCAGTGAGCATTCTGGGCAAACAACAACGCCGACTTCAGATCTCCTGGATCATTGTCCATACATGGCAGTAAACGTTCCGTAACCTCAATCATTGCTTCCGGAAAAGCCCACTGCATCTGTTTTTCAAGTCGTGCAGCCTGGTCAGTCGTCATCTGCTGATTTGTAACCAGATTCCGAAAAACCCCAGCTAAAATTTCCTGCGACCAGTGAACTTGATACAACCCTGCTTCAGCAGCACATAGCAACGTGTCCCTTAAATACATCGGATAAAGCACACAAGAATCCAAAATCACTGGAAAAGCTACCATCTCGTTTAAAGCTCGTTATCCCCAGCAATTCCAGACTCAGAATAGAATCCAGCCTCTTGACTCATTGCTGCTAACTCACTCAACGTTTGACGGCGATCCCTATCCCGCTGCTGTTTGTAAACCATCAAATTCTCAAAGCGAATTCGGCGATGCGTCCCTACCTTAATGAATGCCAGCACACCCTGATCCAAGAGCGTATAGAGATAAGGACGAGACACATTCAGTAAATCAGCCGCTTCCTGACAGCTCAAATAATGATCGTGGGGAACCAGTGAAATTACCTGCCCTGCCGCCATCATCTGAGTTACCTGCCGCAGAATCTGATATACCGAATCCGGCAACGGGATTTCCTCACCATCTAGCCCAACTAATTTTGGGTGTGCTGTCTCCAGCATCACGTCCAAGCGCTTCATCACCTGAGAGTCAGGATCCGGAACAAACACAGAATCCACAGACCGTCGTACCCCATCCATTAATCCGTACCTCACCTTAATGAATGCTCCCCCTAGTCTAACTGTAATAAGTGTAAATCCAGTTCTTGTATTATTTACAGAAATACATAAATCATTAAATACGTTTCTCCGTGTTTCTGTAAATAATGATATACATATTTCCGTGAACACGATATTCTGTGATTACGCATCATCGTAAAAACAGAAAAAATGATTATCTCTGTCCAAAATCAAAAGGGAGGAGTGGGTAAGACAACCCTGGCCATTCATCTTGGTCATGCTCTCAGTGCCCATAACACCACTGTCTTACTGATTGATGCAGATCCCCAAGGATCAGCACGAGATTGGGCAGCTGCTCGTAAAAATCAACCGCCCTTTAGCGTTGTTGGTCTCGATCGCCCTACTATCCATCGGGATTTACCCAGCATGGCTAAAAACTACAACCATGTGATCATCGATGGCCCTCCACGAGTTAGTGAACTGGCTCGATCTGCGATCGCAGCAGCAGATTTCGTTTTGATTCCGGTGCAACCCTCACCCTACGATGTTTGGGCAGCCCAGGAAATCATTGATTTGATTAAGGAAGCAACTGTATTTAAGGAAAAGCTGAAATCTGCATTTGTAATTAACCGTAAAATCGTAAATACTGCGATTGGTCGGGATGTGCTCAAAGCCTTGTCAGACTTTGATATCCCTGTTTTGAGATCACAAGTTTGTCAGCGAGTTCCCTTTGCCGAATCAGCCGCCACAGGTCAAACCGTCCTAGAGACTGATCCTAAGGGTCAAGCGACTAAAGAAATCATTGCCTTAACTCAAGAGATTCTGGAGATCAGAAATGCCTAAAGAAGTCAGTTTTGGAGCTAAGCCTAAATCTGCAACCAATATTGAAAGCTGGGTGGAGAATCGAGAAGTTCCCACATCTGATTCCACATCTCAGCCTTTATCGACTCCATCCACCAATGGTCAATCCACATTAACTATGGAAGAACTGAATCAACCCAAGCTTAAGCGGCTCACGTTAGATATCCCAGAAACCCTGCATCGGAAGATTAAGGGTAAGGCTGTTGTGGAAGGACTGACAATGGTTGAGATGCTACGAGAACTCTTAGAAACAACTTACGGATGATCGTATTTACAGAAATACTGAATTCAGTTTATGATGCTAGGCTTTTCAAACAACGATGAACGAATCCTTTCAGCTTTGTGAATTGTTCACTTAGTTATCATCATGACTCCATGCATCAACTGAATGCTTCAACCAGTCATGCATCATTCAACAATCTCAGGCGGAGAGAAAATCCATGAGTCCGTTATTGGAAGAGGCTTTAAAGCAAGCTGAGAAACTCACTCCAGAAGATCGCCGAGCACTGGTTTGGCAGATCTCGGATGGGTTAATAAATCTATCTGTCAGTGAAAAGCCAAAGCATAAGCTCTCTGAATTTCGAGGCATTGCCCCTAATTTACTCCAAGGTCAAGATGCCCAGGAGTGGGTGAACGAGTTGCGGGAAGATCGCATCTCGGGGCATGTTCAGTGAATGTTTGGTTGTTCCTTTACACACCAATAATCTGGTCTTACAGGAAAGCTTCATCGGTGTATTGACCAATACTGATTGTCAGTGCGATGGTCACAGATCTAGCGTTGACCATCCCTGGTCTACCCTCAAAGCTAGATTTCAGGTCACTCCTTTGAGATGAACAATTCATCACTCGCTCCCTTGATTTGAAGGGCAAAACTAGGCGATTCGACCCTCAAATAGGATATAAACAGTCCATAAAACACCTATTTTACGGACTGTTTTTGTATGGCAGTGGTTAAAGGGGTTGATAATCCGAATTTGGTGGTCAGGAAGACAATACCAACCAAATTGAGTACACTGATAACACAACTTATTCGTTGTGTTGACTGGATATGATTCCATCTTTTACGGTTGATGGTCAGTTGCCAGCCGGGATTCATTTGTGTACTTGAGAAGAATTTGTGGCTCGGTTTGGAATCACATCCCACCGTTTGACTTTAATTGCTGGTCTGAAGGTAGCAATGCATCAACTCTGTAATTCAGGTTGTTCCACAATTTATGTTGATGGTAGCTTTGTGACTCAGAAGCTTGTACCTGGGGACTTTGATGCTTGTTGGGATGCGAACGGAGTTGATCTGGAGAAGTTGCAAGCAGTTGCCCCTGCCTTGCTTCAGTTCGATGCCAAACGAGCAGCGCAGAAGGCAACCTATGGAGGCGAATTTTTCCCGGCTGGATGGCCTGCGGATCAGACGGGGACACTTTTTCTAGATTTCTTTCAGAAGGATAGAGAGGGTAACCCGAAGGGAATTATCGCAATCGATTTAGTGAGTTTGCAGTCATGATTAAAAATGAGCGCCAATACCGCATTACCAAAGCTCAGGTTCAAAGGTTTGAGCAAGCCTTAAATGGTCTTCAGCAATCAGTAGAGGCTCAGCAAGAGAATCCATTGTTATGGAAAATTCAGCAGGATGCGATCTCCAGTCAACTCTGTGATCTACAAGAGGAGCTAGCGGAGTATGAGTCGCTCACGAGTGCTGAATTAGATCAACCCATCCGACTGACTCTCAATTCTTTGAGTGATCTGCCCAAGGCTCTGATTAAAGCCCGAATTGCTGGAAAACTGAGTCAGAAGACGTTGGCTGAGCGTTTGGGGTTGAAGGAACAACAAATTCAGCGCTATGAAATGACTGAATATGCCTCGGCAAATCTGGCAAGGGTGATTGAGATCAGTGAAATGTTGGGGTTAAGGCTAGAAATTACGGGCAATGTAAGTCAGTCGCTGGTTTCGGACAATCGCTAAAATTGTCTGCAAATAATATTTTACGGACTGTTTTTGTATGGGGTCTGTTAAAACGGTTGGGAATGCCAATTTGGTGGTGCGGCGGGGGCTAAATTCGGACTATCGCAGTCGGGAGTATTTGACGCTGGAGGAGGTGGAGTTGCTGCTGATTGCGGCAAATTGCAGGGGAAGGCATCCGATCCGGGATAAGGCGTTGTTGTTGCTGATGTTCCGGCATGGGTTACGGGTGTCGGAGGCGATCTCGTTGCGTTGGGATGCGGTGATGTTGGAGGGGAAGGCTGCGTCGATGATGATCCGCAGGTTGAAGGGGTCTGAGTCGGGGTCGCATCCACTGCAACTGGATGAAGTGGAGTTGTTGCGGGAGTTGAAGCTGGAGTATTCGGGTTCGGGTTTGTTGTTTGTGAATGAGCGTGGGGGTGGGTTGTCTGTGGCGGGGGTGCAGAAGTTGATCCGCCGTTGTGGGGTGTTGGCGAAGTTGGATTTACCTGTGCATCCGCACATGTTGAGGCATTCCTGTGGGTATTATTTGGCGAATCGGGGGTTTGATACGCGGTTGATCCAGGATTGGTTGGGGCACAAGAGTATTCAGCATACGGTGAGGTATACCAAGCTGAATCCGGCGAGGTTTAATGAGATTACGTGGGGGTAGGGGGTGGTGCGATCTCGGGTTATGCACGGGCTTTGCGATCGCAGTTCCTGTGGATAACTCAAGACTGTTTCTCCATGCCTAGTTCAAATCGGTGAATGATTCAGTGGGCAGGAATTTCAGGTGTTGAATCGTTCAATCTTGGCAAGTGAAGCATTCATCTTGAAGTAGCAGATAACAGATAAATGTAGTGACTCACAGCGGCGCACTCTATTTGCATGGATTTTTAATAAAAATAGCTTCATAATTGATACAGATAAGGGGACTTGTATGAGAGCACTGGAAACCGTAAAACAAAATCTATGCCAGGGCAGTGTGTATCGCCGTTCTGATTTTGGGCAATGGTCCAACGCTGTGGATCGCCATCTTCAGCAGTTGCAGGATGAAGGAGTCCTGATGAAGCTCTCTGGGGGGTTATATTATTGCCCCAAAATGACGGCCTTCGGAGCAGCACCACCGGAAGATAAAACATTGGTTCGGGCATTTCTGAAAGATCATCGGTTTCTGCTGACGTCCCCCAATCTTTACAACGCTCTTGGGCTGGGAACGACGCAGCTTTATAACCAGATCGTGGTTTATAACCACAAACGACACGGACATTTCAACTTAGGGGGTCGTGAATTTAGATTTGTGATGAAGCCTAATTTTCCCTCTAGTCCTAGCCCTGAATTTTTGCTTGTGGATGTTGTGAATAATCTGGATCAACTGGCTGAAGATTCAGAGCAGATTCTCAAGCAGGTTCAAACTAAAGCGCGGGAAATGGAGCGGCAGTCTTTGATTGAGGCTGTTCGGGATTATGGGGGAGTCAAAGCCAAAAAGTTTTTTGCCAAGGTGATTGGGAGCGACGTGTACAACTATGCCCTCTAACCTCTTTCTGCATAACCATCCTGATTTTTCTGATTTGCTTCGGATTGTTGGGCAGCAGTGGTCTATCGATCCATTATTGGTTGAAAAGGACTATTGGATTATGCACTGTCTATTTGGACTGCAACAACTAGGGATAGGGTTTGAGCTAAAGGGAGGTACATCTTTGTCTAAAGGCTTTGGGTTGATTGCCCGTTTTTCAGAAGATATTGATATTCGGATTGAGCCACCGGAATCTCTGGATGTTAAAACAGGACGGAATCAAGATAAGCCTGCCCAGTGTGAAAGCCGCAAGTATTTCTATAACTGGTTGGCATTAACAATTCAAATTGACGGGATCCAACTGGAGTTTGGACTAATTTGACTTTGAAATCGCTGAAACCCTTGCCAGAAGGGAGTTCTAGAGATTTATTAGATCGCATTTTTTATTTTTCTGAAATCCTTATCCAGTAAGGGTTTCAGCCTCTGGAATTAGATTTAGTCCAAACTCCAGATCCAAGATATCCAGCGCGATACGACTTTTGATGATGACAAGTATCGGAGTGGAGGTATCCGATTGTATTACAAAAACTTGGGGGGTCAGCTTTCAGGACTGAAAGACGGGATTTTACTAGAAGTCGGGTTTGATGACATTACGCCAAACCTTCCCAGGACAATCAGCTCATGGGCTTATGATTATGCTGTGGATAAGGTATCTGTGATTGATAATCGGGCTGTAGATGTAGCCTGTTATGTTCCTGGCTATACGCTCGTTGAGAAGCTACAAACCATTTCTACCAAATATCGCCAGCAGCAGGAAACAAGAACAGTTCCGAGCAATTTTATGCGTCATTATTATGATGTTTACTGCCTGCTTCGGGATGTCAAAACGCTGAGGTTTATTGGAACACCTGAATACCAGATGCATAAGGCTAAGCGTTTTCGTGCTGCTGATCATCCCATCATTGCTGAGAATGAGGCATTTTTGCTCCGAGATGAAGCCACACGGGCAACTTACAAAGCAGCCTATGAATCTACGAGTGCTTTGTATTATCAGTCACAGCCAAGCTTTGATGAGATATTGGCAGAGATTCAAGCACATGTTCATCGTCTTTAATCAACTAAACGATTTTGAATCCGCTTTTCTTCAGCATTGATACCTGCTTGAATCTTGGCTAGAAACTCCGGAACTGCCTTGGACAAGGATTGTTCAGCTTGACTAAAATCTTCTGGTTCTGGAAGTTTGGCAAATTCTTCGAGAGCAGATTCAAGTTTACGCAGCAACTTTAGCCGCTTTTGATCCTGAAAACTAGGAACTGAGTTCCTAGTATTTTCGTACTTATTACTTAAAACCTTGCGGACATAGCGGGTCGAAACGCCAATGGCAACGGCTAAGGCTGGGCCTAACGCTTTCTCACCTGCCTTGGGTCGTCCAGAGATCTCTCGGTAGTTGAGGGAACGCAACCGTTCAGCCAGTCGCTCAATTTGGTCGCGGGAATAGTTCACCCGCTTTTCGTTCTCAGCTAACTCGACTTGCAGCGATCGCTCTGGCTCTGCTTCTGCATCGAAGAGCATGACCCGGACTGGGATTAAATCATCTGGGAAGTGTTGCTCATAAAGATCTAGATGATTGGCTTTGAGGGTTTTAATCGCTTCTAAACGATGCCCTCCGGCAAGTAGTCGGCCTTGGAGATCGACTACTAGGGGTTCAATTAAGCCTAGTGCTGCAATTGACTCTGCTAAGTCATTCACATGTTGAGATCGCAAGGGGCGAGTATCTTCAGTTCTCGGTGAGATTTTAGCCAGAGGGAGTGTTGTGCGTTGGCTACGGTCTTGCTCAAGCTTGGTTTCTACAGCTTGATCTTGTGCAGAAATGGCATTTGCGATCGCAGTGGCTTGACCTAAAACTGCAGTTGAACGTTTTCTAGGATTCGACATCTAATACCCACTGTGCAATGGCTTGTAAATCTTTGGCTCCTTTGGAATTTGGTTCGTACTGCATGATGGGGATACGCTCTGCGCCAGCCCAGGCTAGGGCTGAGTCTTGGTGAACCATCAGTCGTTTGATGCTGGGATAGGCTTCAGATAATTGTTGATCGAGGGCTTGATCCATGGAGCGGCGTAGGTCGATGCGGGTGAGAACAATTGCCCAACGTTGGGGACTTTTACGCTTCTTTTGCGATCGCTGTTTGAGTTCATTTAAAACACGACCGGCACCCATGACGGCTAGGGGATGAGCATCGGTACACACTAAGGCGATATCTGCGGCTACTAAACCAAGGCGTTCGAGATATTCCACACCGGGTGGACAATCGTAAATCAGGATGTCGTAGTCTAAGCCTGCAACAGCATCTGCTAAATCTTCAGGATCGAGGGATTGAATGTTGTGCCCAGCCAGGTTGGGGCCACCGGGTAAAACGGATAAGTGAGTGGCTGCTTCAAGAGGGAAGACACTTGTCCCTGAAAGTAGCTCAGCGACACCGGGTGCTGTTGGATCTGCGCCAAGAACATAGGCAGCATTCGATTGAGGATCAAGGTCAAGAACAAGAACTCGAAGACATTGCTGGGCAAAAACAGAAGCAAGACCACAAGCGACAGTGGTTTTACCAACTCCCCCTTTCCGGGCTGCGATGGCGATGTGATGCTGAATCATGGCTGGATTCTAGCATTCATGGGTTTTGGAGTAGTGAGCTTCAGTCTGTGCATCCGCATCATTAATGAGATCAGATAGCCCAGATAAACGAACCGCAGGACGCTGAGGGAAAGTCACCACCAGATGTAACTGACCACCCATCGCAGCGACATAGCTCTGTAGCGTTGATAACAGTAGATCCGTCCGCTGCTCCAGCCGAGAAACCCCCGCCTGTCGCATATTCAGCTTCTCAGCCATCTTCTCTTGCGTAAGATTGAGGATCTTCCTCAAATCCCTCAAAGACATCTCCTCAGCAATTAACTCAGCAGCCCGCTGTTCAATTTTTTGCTGACGCTCTGGTGACAACTGCTGTAGCTTCTCGGTTAAAGACTTGCCCATCATTAATTCTTCTTCTGCTTGAGTTGAGCTAAGTGTGAATCAAACCTTTCATCAGCTTTGCGGATGAGTTGCTTATAGAAGCGTTTTTGACTACTACCTGACTTGTCACCTGCCACCAACAGAATGGCGCATCGCTGAGGATCAAATGCAAAAGCTACCCTCCAAACCCCATCGGCAGCATCAAACCGTAGCTCCTTCATATTGGCGTGTCCAGATCCATTGAGCGTATCGACCCGTGGTCGTCCTAAACTAGGGCCGAACTCTGCCAATACCTTTGCTTGAGTCAGCAGCTCATCTTGAACTTCTGGCGCTAACTCATCAAACTCTGACTCAAAAGCGTCATGAAATTCAACAGCCCACTTCTGCATTAATTATGCACTTAAAGACATATGCTTTCAACAGTATATATTGACTCACTACCCAGGCTTTACAGTTATTGTCTGGGCTTGGTTGTTAATTCCTAAACTTACCTCTACCTGCAGCGTTTGGTCTTGCATCCCCAACCACTTAATCTTCTTGATCACCCCCGCCCTTGGAGCCTTTACGCTCCCGGTCATCGCAATCTGTCCCTCCACCCCCTTCAACTCCTGTAAAATCTGCACCCTCTGCAACTGCTCATCCCCCACCGGAACCTTAGCCATTGCCACCCTGCGCCGATACTCATCCCTCGCCTGCTCAAGTTGAGCCATTGCCACCCTCACCCTCATCCTCGCCTTGTCTAACTGCTGCCTCAACAACCCCAACTCCCGGCGTTGCCTCTCCATCGGCAACTGCTGCCACGCCACCTGCGTAAACCCCACCTGATCCTCAAACCCCTGGATCTGAGATTCCAACCCCCGCGCCTCCTCCCTCGCCTCCTCAATTTTCGCCAACTCCAGCACATAAGATGGCTCCGGCTCCACCGCCAGAACAGACTTCCCCTTCACCTCCAACGCCTGTAACTTCAATAACAACCCCTGGCGCTGCCCCTCCAGCGCAACCCTGGCAGAGGCGCGATCGCAAATCACCTGCCCCTTACTCACAGACTCCCCCTCCTGCACCAGCAGATCACTAGGAGAATCCAGCGACAGCTTAAGCTTCAGCGTCTTAGTCTTGGGTTTTACTTGGGTAGGAGAAGGGGTATTTAGAGGCGTAGTTGCGATCGCAAGTTGACCCCTTTCTGTGGAAAACCTCTCCCCAGCACAACCAGTCAAAAGCAAAACCAGACAGAAAGGGAGTAGGGAATGGAGAGTCGGGAGTAGAGAAGACATGAGAAACTCACCCTCCCACCCGCAGGTAATAGGGCAAAATCTGCACCTGCACCGCCCTCGTACCAAACCTGCACAACGCATTCAACGGCAGAAGCTGCGCCACCTTCACTTCAGCAAAGCGAAACTTATTCGCCACCTTCTTCACCTCCATCTGATCCACCGGCAACACAACCTTCGTCGCCGCATTCCCCAACACATCCGCCGAAAGATGCCGCTCACTCTGTGACGCCAAAACCAAATTCAGACCATACTTCCTGCCATCCGCAATAATCCGATTCAGCGCCGCAGAGCGTGCCATCTCCTTCGCCTCATCAATAAACAGATAAGTCCTCGGCACCTTCCCCATCACCTCCCCCTGCAGCCGATGCGCATCCATCAACTGCTTCGCCAGAGACTCCGCCGCAATCGCCCCCAACTCCGGCGGCAACTTACATAAATCAACCCGCGACAACCGACTAGAAAACGGCACACTGGGCCGATTAAAGATCCCATAAGTGAACGTAGCCGCCAACTTCAGCTTTAACTTCTGACTCTCCTTACAAGGCTGCGCCTCATCCGATGCCCTCGATTCCAACTGCCGCTGAATATCCTGAAAATTCGGCGGCTCCAGATCCCAAGATCCCTGCTCCTCCTGGACAATCCCCCGCTGCCAGTAACAAGACTGCAACACCTCCAACATCAACCCCTCCTGATTCACCCCCAACTGCAAATTCTTCTTCAGCGTTGAAGTCACCGCAATCGCCTGCAGATTCGGGCCACCCCCCTCCGGATCCAAATTCACCACCAGCGGATTAATCCCATAGGGACTACTCATGTGCAACGGGTAACAAGTTTCACCCAGCAACGTTTGGTCCCCATGAAAATCAATAATCACAATCTGCAAGTCTGAGTAATAACGGTGCAACTCATAAGCAATCGCCTTCAGCGTCTGCGTCTTACCCGAACCCGACGCCCCAATCACCACCACATGCCCATTGGGCAACACCTCTGGATTCCAATAGATCCCAGAACCCAACAAAATCCCTTGCTCCTCTACCTCCACTTCCACCCCGGATAGAGATCTAGCTGCAGGCTGTAAGACCGGAGAGGGTAACGGACGTTCCTTTCTAGAAAACATGAATAGACCTCACAATTAAACTACCCGTCGCCGAGAACTCCCACAAGAACTGCTCCACATCCTGGGGACTCGCTGCCTGCAGATAAACACTCACCGCCTGGTTACCTCCTGGCTGCACCCGAATCGGATTAAACCGATCCGGATAAATCGGCACCATCAGATCCTCTGCATCTTCCAGAAGTAGCAACCCCGATACATACACCCGATCTGATTGAGGTAACCCTGCAACTAGATCTGCAACCGAGTCCTCTTGTAACTGCAACTCCTGCACCGATTGCCTGACCCGACCCCGACGCTGCAACCGAACTTGACTCACTAGAATCTGACACTCCTGCGTCTCCCCAGCTCGGTATAACCTGCCCGATGAATCCTTCAACAACAGATCGGATTGAGTCAACGGCTGTACCACCTCAAAAAAACCGGCAACGGATTGTTGGGTTGCTGCGTTGCGGCCCGTTAGCTCAACAAATAACAGATATTGGTTTTGCTCCTGGGCGACGATCTCCACTGCCCCACTGGTAAAACCTAAGGTTTGATTGAACGCCTTGAGGATCCCACCATTACTAGCAATGTTGATACTGGCAATTGCCAGACAAACCAACAGACCCAAGATAAACACTTCAGCTCCACTACCCGTAGACAACCTCAGCCGAGGATTGCCCGGAATCACCAACCGGGCTGGGGATGGATAGAAGGCACAAACCCCAGACTTGGTGAAGACATCGCCAAACCATCCACAGAAATAACCCAACACCAGGGCTTGCCAGAAGGCAAAACCCCAGGTGAGGGCCGGTAACGCAACGAGACTGAATACAACGGTCGCTAGAAAACTATGACTGATGGAACGATGGGGAAACCTGCGTTCTAACCAATGACTCAACGGAAATAACACCCGACCGGGAAAAGATTTGCTCGTATCCACATCCGGTAACTGGGCAGCAACAGCAGATAATCCCAACACCATCGGATTTGCCGTGCCCATTACCAGTGAGGTAACGGCAACGGAAAACACCGTATGGGTGACCACCATCATTGCCCTAACCTCGTGGACTTGCGGGGCATCGAGGCAATCAGTAACCGGATGATGCCAATGGCAACGGTGAGAATGCCTCCTATTAAATAGAGAGTGGTGCTGTTCATCCCCAGACCGATGAAGCGAACGATGACAAACACCATCAACCCGGCAATCAAGAAGGGTGTGCCATCAATCCATTGGGTATGGTCAGGACTCGGTTCATCCAATCCCAGATATTCTTCTTTGACTACTCGCTGGGCCAACATGGGATTCCCTGCACAGCGCTGCTGCAGATGGGCAAGCTGTCCACTGGTTAATTCCAGATCTAACGCCAGGGCGGCTTGCTGCATAATCACTCGAATGGCTTTATCGCCCAGGGGCTTTAGTTCGATTCGAGGTAACCGGAGGAAGATATCTCGTGCAGGGGGAAAGGTGGCGAGTAACAACAGGGGCTGGCCCTGGTCATGGAGGTCTTCTAACCAAGCGCGGAACTGAACGGTGTAGCGCTGGGCATCGTCGCAGATCAAGAATGCAGTATTTTGCTGAAGGAATTCAGCGATGGCTGTGGCCAACTCAGCACTGTTCATGATCTTGCCTTCGAGGCTCATGGTATCCACTCCTAGTTGATGGGCTAGATCCATGAGGGATTGCTTCACGGTGAGAGGGCGGGCAATGGCTACGGTGAATCCCAGTTCCTCTAACTCTGTGGCAACGGCTTCACCTAAGACGGTCTTGCCAATTCCGGATTCACCAACCACGAGCAAGCTGGAATTGGCTTGGAGAGCTGCGAGGATCCGGCGCTTCTCGGTGCTGCGGTAAAAGGTGGCGCTGGGATCCTCAACGGGCAGGATGGACATTGATCTGCGCTCACCGTTATCGGAGACGGCATAGGTATAGAGCCGTTCTTCACCGTTTTTGAGGGTGCGTCGCCGTCGCTCGATCTGCATGGTTGATACACAGGTATGGTTTGGTGCTGATCCACACCCCCACTACCATGACGACGAGGAGCACCAGGGCTATATTTATGAGGCGATTTCGATGACGTTCTCGGCGGCTGTGACGGATGACGGCCTGCTGGAGTTCAGATATCCAACTGAACCATTCCCCCCAATCGTGGAGATCGGGGTGGCCGATAAAAAATTTTCGGGCTGGTAATACAACGCAACACCCGTCAACATTTCTTTCAGACGACTGCGGGATTCATCCACGCTCTGTTGCAGGTTGGGGTCTGAGAATTGGCGGGTGGCACAGTGAAGCATGGTCAGGGCATCCATTGAAACGAGGATCCCGGCTGCGCGTTGTTCGGCAGCGGCTCGCACCATATCCAGATCTTCTTGGGCGGTGGAGGCGGTTTCGCGTTCGGCGGCGGTGTGGGCTTGGGAGCTGACGCTGCGTTTTTTACTTTTAAAACACCGTTGTTTGACTTCGTTTAATACTTCTTCTGGGTATTCTTTGGCTTTAGAAAATCCCATTTCTGCTGCGATTTGTTCCACCTTTCTACGGGTGGTGTATTCCATTAGTTCTTCTATGCGTACCATGTTGGATTACCCCGCATTCTGTCTAACAATTCTCGGCGATTCCCGCCACGAGCGTAATGCAAATTAATAGCCCTGAGCTGTTGCATTTGATCCTCATTGAAGTAACTGAGTCGTGCCTGAAATCCTAAATCGGCGCACCATTTGCTAATCAAACTGGGATCTAAAGGATGCTCTAACGACCGTCCACGTTCTCGGGAGAGACGGTCTAAGGCAACATGACGGGGCGTTTCGGGTAATCGCTCCATGATTTGCTTCCTGATAAATGCATAAGATACCTTTGACGTAAGTTCACTATACGATCAACTTTATGAATTCTTCAAGAGGAGTTAAACAGACTTTAACCCTTTGTAATAGATAAATAGAAATTTATGCCCTTTATACCCAGTTTGGGAAATGGAATTTACTCTTGAATGATTCATTTGTTCATGGAATTGTTGAATTATTCATTATGTATTCTGTTAATAAATCTCTGAATGTCTTTTGACATAAGGTATTCACCTCAATGTCACTTTTCCTTAATGTGAACAAACTAATTCCAATTTGTACTGAAATAGAACTGGTGAACCAAAACGAGCAACTTGAAGTTATGTTAACCAATTGTTGCGGAATTGATACATAATCTTCCACAGGTTTGAGATCGCTACGAGCCACCCGGAGAGCATCGCAATATGTAATCTCTCTTTTTGAGAGATCTGACCCTGAAAATTGAAAAACAATGTCTCTGATAACCGATCCAATGACAAAATTGCTTCATTCCCTTCCTGGACAAGGGTTTCAGCATTTTTAATATATTTTCAAATACTTATCTAAAGGTAGCTTAGTGAAGCAAATGAGGTCGTAGTAAAGCAAGTCGGAACGCTGAAACCCTTACACAGAGGGGCAGTGAAGCAAGTGAAGCAAGTGAAGCAATGGTGAAGCAGTTAAAAACGCTGAAACCCTCTCCAGGCAAGGAAGTGAAGCAAGTGAAGCAATTTATCCTTTTTAATTCGCTCCGCTACGCATCTTTTTTTCTTAGTTGATGGAGTTGTTCTTGTTCTAGCTTTGATCGCCCAATCAAATTTTTTAAGATCTACGAGGAAATGGCATTGATTACACACAGAATCCTTACCTAATAAGGATTCTGTGGTTTTGAGAGTCATAGCGGATAAAGAAGACAAAATTGCTTCACTAACTGCTTCACCAGCAATATTCAATGCTTCATCAACTGCTTCACCAACTGCTTCACCGCTACTCTGGACAAGAGTTCCATCAATATTCACTGCTTCACCAACTGCTTCACCGCCACTCTGTGTAAGGGTTTGAGCGATTTCACCCATGTTTTAGGCCAGGGGTTTCTAGCGATATTTAATGCTTCACCAACTGCTTCACCGCTACTCTGGACAAGAGTTCCATCAATATTCACTGCTTCACTAACTGCTTCACCGCCGCTCTGTGTAAGGGTTTCAGCGATATTTAATGCTTCACCAACTATAGGTAATTAGCGATGGTGGTCAGGAATGATAAATAAAGCAAATAAAAATAGCTTTATTCTGCGCGGATAAAAAAGGCAAAATTGCTTCACCAGCTTCACTTCCTTTCTGTGTAAGGGTTTGAGCGATTTCCATTGCTTCACCATTGCTTCACTTGCTTCACCAGCTTCACCGCTGCTCTGTGTAAGGGTTTGAGCGATTTCACCCATGTTTTAGGCCAGGGGTTTCTAGCGATATTTAATGCTTCATCAACTGCTTCACCAACTGCTTCACCAACTGCTTCACCGCTACTCTGGACAAGAGTTCCATCAATATTCACTGCTTCACTAACTGCTTCACCGCCGCTCTGTGTAAGGGTTTCAGCGATATTTAATGCTTCACCAACTGCTTCACCGCTACTCTAGCCGAGGATTTGAGCAATATTTAATGCTTCACCAACGCAAATCCCGTTCAAATAGAATTGTCCTTTGCGCTCAGCGGTGTCCCGTACCTTCTGAATTTTGGGGAAGAGTTCTGCAAATCGCTGGTGAATCTGATTGGGAGCCTTAACATTTTTATCCCCTCGTCGCGGCTGGTCATGCCATACCCGTTTTTCTTTACCGCTCTCAGGCTCGACGATTTCCAATGTCCCGTTTTGGATATACCAAGCTTGTAGCAACTCCCATAGATCATTGATATAGATTTTCCCGCCCAGACGGTAGTCTAGCCGTAGATCTCGTGCAAAAGCCCATAGATGATTAGTTTCTTGTTGGATTTCTTGGAGTGCTTGTTCAGCGTGGCTGTAATCAATGCCTTCCACTGCAAGGGTGGCTATCGCCTCTAGCATTTTATTGAGCAAGGCTGGACAGACCTCTTCTTTGAGGAAATTAGGGTCATATCGAAACCGACTATCAGCTTCTAGTTCTCCTTTAGTGGGATCGGCATTCACCTTGTAAGTTTTATCGAACGACAGTACTGACCAACGAGACTGGATTGCTTCCAAGCCTGCTTGTAGATTTGGTGCTTCATTCACATTGAATAGAAAAACTGTTGAGAGTCGCATGGGTTGAACATCTATCCCTTTGCGCTCTAAATCTAGAGATTCACCTGTGATGGCTTGTTTAAGAGATTGAATACGATCTAAGTTTTCAGTGCTACTGTTCTCACTGCTCCAGTTGATGCGAGCATCTTGTAGCTTAGAGAGATCGAACTTTCTGCCGCTGTCATAGCTAGCAAAGTCGCTGATAGTCGCGTCACTCATGCCGATACCATAGAGCAACCGCAGAGCTTCCCGCAGTGTGTCTTTGCCGTTGTTGCCGTGGCCCTTACACAGCAGCGCTCTAACTGTTCGTCCTCGATAGCGACGGATAGTAGCTAAATCCAAAGATGCCGCGATTGTTTGGATGAATAATTTTTGCTGGGCTGGTTCTAAACAGCTCAACATGCGATCGCATTCAGTGGGATCAGCGTTCGGTTTGAATTCAATGTCGCTGGTGTAAGTGTAAACAACATCAGAACTGTGGGGAATGAGTTCCCAAGTTGCCCGATCGCTTTGCCATTTGAGTTTAACGATGCCATTGCGACAATTAATGCCGGGAGGATTGACTTGCTTAGGCGAAATGCTGAAGTGTCGATGTAGCCATTGATTGATGTTATCGACATGGCTGGCTGTGGCGTAGGCATATTTCAGGGTTTTACCAATACGCACAGGGGTTGAGTTACACCATTGGGTAATGCGCTGAATCTCTTCACCCGGACATGCTTCTTGATAATGAGTGCCGATCCATTTATAGAGTTTGCCATGAAAGGCAACCCAAGCTGTATCGCAGTACAATGCCTTGACGCACAGTTGAGTGTAGTTTTCCTGAACAACAGGGGCTGTGATTGGAGTCTCAAACGGAATTTCAAGTTCAGGTGATGAGATGCGGCGAGGTTCACATGATGCTTGAATGACATCGGCGCTGAGGCGGTAGTCCGCAATCCAATCTGCAACATCAAAGCCGTTGGATTTAGGGGGGTGATTCCAAATATCTGAGCTGGGTAAGGCATAGAGCCATTGAGCATCAGGAAAATCTTGGGCAATTGCATTCATATGTGCTAGACCGGGTTGATCCCGATCTGGACATAAAACGATTTGAGCATTTTTAAGATCGCCAGAGTCTGTGGATCGCCATTTACCTGAGCCGCCGATGTTGGTTGTACCAGGAATACCCAAGCTCCACAGTGCATCGGCGCAGGGTTCACCTTCAACAATAAAGATCGTTTTTCCCTCAGAAATCGCAGCTTGGATCTCACGATAGCGATAGATGGGAATATCCCCGCGTTGAATCCCTTGAAGTCCTCTCACCCATTCACTGCCGTTCCAATGCTCTTGCCAGCGTTTAGGCTTGCCACCTTCACCATCATCGACTCGGATGACTCGTACTAAAGGATGACCATCTCGGCTAGGATATTCCCAAGTCCGAGTTTGCTTCGGTCGAATCGATTTGGCTGAAGGGTCAACCGGGGCATAGTAAGCTGAGCCGTCTTGATCCTGTTGGTTTGTGATTTTCCATCCTTTGGCAGGTTCAGCGTCACGCTTACAGACGGTGAGGTCACCGAGGGAGTAACACCAGTCTGGTTTTCCACAATGGGGACATGGGCTGTTACGGTTAACGGACTTTAAGGTGTATTTAGGCTGCATCACCTTTGATAATCCTCAATATTTATAGGGTTGCTCTTGCTCCAAGGCTTGAGATAATAGGGTTACGGCTTTTTGTTGGGATACAGTTAACTGACTTGTGAGTCTTATTGCCTCCGTTGAAAGAACTCGATACGATCCGATGAACTGTTTCATGCTCATTATTGAGCATGTACGGACTTGCAAAAATAACCTTTATGATTCTTAACTTTTCGCTGGTTGAAGTGGGATCTGTCTGAGTTGAGTGAAACAGTAATGGCAAATGGTAAACGTGGTGTTCCGAAAGGAATGGTCAATAATCCGAACGGTATTAACCAATACGCTGTAGGGAAGGGTTCGGGAGAAAAGGGCGATCGCCTGGAGTTACGGTTATCGCCTCAAGATAAGTGTTTGTTAAAGGAAGCTGCTGAAAAGCAAGGGATGTCGCTTTCGAGTTGGATTTTGTCTGTGGTCATGGAAGCAGCAGAGGTGTAAACCCTCTCGAAGACTTCTCTGCGAGCATTGCAAACCTGACAGGGAGTTTTCCACAAGTTTGCGATCGCAAAGACTGCTCTCTGAGCATCGCAAGTGGGACAAGGAATGATCCACAGGGTTGCGATCGCTGATTGGTTGAAGCCTTGTTCACGGGGTTGCGATGGTCAAAGACCGCTCTCTGAGCATCGCAGGTGGGTGGACAACCTTCCGCAAAGACCACTCTGCGAGCATCATAATTATTTCTCTTGTTGCCAATCTTCAAGTTTTAGCCCCTCAACGCGGCAAAACTCCCGTGTGTTGTTGGTAACCAGAGTTAAGTCATGGGCTAGGGCAATCGCAGCAATCTGAAGGTCATAGGGGCCAATTGGTTTACCCGTTGCTGCGAGCTGGGCGCGAATGCGGCCAAAAATAGCGGCAGCATCGCGATTAAAGGGTACGGTTTCAAACTGACTGATAAAACGATTTACCTTGTTGAGGTTACGCTCTTGTTGCAAACTACGGTACACACCGTAATACAGTTCAGCAATCACAACATTGCAGAGTTTGACATCACCCGGTTGTAGAGATTCTAGTTTGCGAGCTATAGCGGAAGTACGAGGGTCGTTGAGCAAACGAATACAGGCATTCGTATCCAGTAAAAACATCAGTTCAGCTCTATTCGGGATTCAAACTCACCCTGCTCGGCGCGGGTTAAGGGTTCACCTTCCCAACCGCCAATCACTTCTTCAAAAAAACCAGGCTGCCACTGATTCTGTTGACCTTGGCTGACGGTAATTGTGACATCTTGATCTTTGAGTTCATCGGGTAGCCGGAGTTGAACAATGCCATCAGAGCCAACATGGGAACGAAGTGTAATGCTTTGCATGACCTTGCCTCCTAAATGAAAAGTAAGTGAACAGGGTGGACATGAACAACTTTCCTAACCATCGCAGATGAATCTTATCCACAAGGTTGCGATGGTCAAAGACCGCTCTCTGAGCATCGCAGGTGGGACAAGGAACGATCCACAGAGTTGAGATCGCAGGTAGGAGGAAAACTGTCCACAAGGTTGCGATCGCAGTTCTGGCCAAGGTTATCTACGGGGTTGAGATTGCTCATCCCCCTAATTCTGGGATTGATGGGTATCTAACCAATGGAGCAGATCTGAGATTGCAGCAAAATTAAGCAAAGCCTCACCTAATCTATCAAGTTGCTCCAGAGACAACGCTTCCACTCGTGCTTTCATCACTTCTGGGAGGTTACCAACTCGCCAGGACAACTGCTTCAAGATCAGCGATCGCTCTCCTTGTTGTAGCCCTCTTTCAAATCCAATTTCTTCAACACTGGTAATGTAAGGCACGCTGCGCTCCTCCTCGTAAAGCTTCAACTGCTGCCAAAACGCTTTCTTCAAGCCCTCTGGCAGGATCATAACCCAATCGACAAAACGGAACAGATTCACAATTTCTTGGCGTTCATATCCCTGCTCATACAAGCGCCGAATCAAACTGAACTTATACTCCTTCCTTTGCTGGGGCTTGCGCACAGTCTTCCTTGCTTGCAGATGGGCCATCACCACCACAGCAAAAGGATTACGGCTTGCTTCCAACTCATCCCAGCGCTGGGCATAGTCCAACAACTTGACAATGCCAAACTCAAACGACAGACGAGTCCCCGGATAGGAAAACCCATACTGATGGGGTCGCCAAGTCTTATTGCCATCACAGAGAATCGCCAAACTAATGGCAGGACGATGGAAACGGTCAAAAATGCGAATGTTGTACGTAAACATTCGCTCCGGAAAATGAGACTCTGCCTTTGCCTGAACCTCTAGATGCAGCAACAGCCAAAGCTCATTGCCATCGACAAGCCAAACCTTGACCAATTGATCGGCAAAGCGTTTGCCGGTTTCAGATTCCGGGGCGATCTGTTGGAATTCTTTGTCCAAAAACTCATGAGGACGGCTCCAGTCAATTAGTTCAGCCGTTTCTGGGAAGAAGAACAACATGGCTTGCTGAAAGTATTGCCGCAGGATTTCCTTCCAGGGAGAGTCTTGATCTGAGCGGGTTTGAGCCATGAGTGTAGAGATGCCATTAACAGCATGAGACGTGCAATTGTATCGTTCACCAACAGACAAATACCCGGTCTAACCCCCGACCGGGTGAGGGATACTCACTTAACCAGCAGTGTGCTTGAGATAATGCTGAATGGTCTGTAAACTCCAGTGAGCATTCTGGGCAAACAGCAGTGCCGACTCCAGATGGAAATAATTGTGCGTGAGCTGATACTGTTCAAGCTGCTCCAGAACCGCAACCACCGCACCAGCAGCATTCGGGGTATGCAACCGATGCACATCCTCCAATAACAAACGAGTCATAATCCCTTCACCGCTTGTAAAAACAACGTCGTTGCCAGACAGCGGATCGACTCCTCCGATGTCATTAGATCTGAGAACTGAGCTTGAGCCGTTTCCAAGCAAAAGCGCAGAAGCTTCGCATTCTGCGTCACCTTGCCCGCAATCGCCCATTTCTGTTGATCCGACCATTCACCCGAAGTTGAGACTAAGGCTCGGGTTTGATGATCTGAGACTGCTTGTTGCTCTCGACTGGATACCATCGGAGACACCTTAACGATCTGATGCTTGGGATTCCCTTGTTTATCCATGCCAATGGGAATCAGTTGAACCGTATCGCCCTTTTGCAATTGCTCCACTTCCTCAACCGCTAGATTCTTCCAAAGTTTGGCCTGTTCATCTCCTTCGGGGTAACGGGTATCGGCAAACAAAACGGGATGATAAAACTGCCCTGGAGCAAACGTGCTTTCTTTGGGCCTACCGATGGCAATCACTTTGCAGGTGATTGGTGTAACGACTTTAGCCATGATGCTTTCTCTATTAAATGTGTCGGATCAATGTATGGGGCTGGTGACAGCCCCATGATTGGATTAGTCGATGGCAAAACCACGAACCGTCAGCGGTGCTTTTCTGCCGATAACCGGGGCGTTGGCAATGCGTTGGGTTTCTAATTGCCACTCTGTTAAAGCAGGTGCTGCAGTTTCATCGGGAAATTGTTGGATCCGTCCATCTGGTTCTAGGGGTAGCTGTTTGACTCCGGCACAGTAGCCCATCAGATAGCTGTCATCGGCATATTGGGGCATATAGCCAAAGGCTCCATCGGCTTTGCCTTCATAAAATTGTTCTTCGCCAGCTTGTTGGTTGGCTCGATACTGTTCCTGTTCAAAGTCCAGGTATTGTTCGTAGGTCATAATGGGGTTACTCCATTAATTTGGTTGATAGAGAGTGGTTGTTGATTTGCCGTCTGAACCACTCTCTTGAGTTTTTGGCCAGTTTAGGGACTTAGCCAAGGTCGCGGAAGACTATTGAGTGGCTAAGTAATCGCGCAGGGAGCTAAACCCTAGGTAACCCAGGGCTGCATAGAGATGTTTGCAGCAACCACCGCCTAAAACTTGAAACTGATTTGCCCAATCGGGGCAACCACAGATAGAACCGAGGGGTGTGAGCTTGCACAGGTAGCTGCTGGCTGACTGGGTGTTGTAGACCCGAAAGAAACCAGGTTTATCGAGTGGTTGGGCCTCTAATTGTTGGGCTTGGGTTTTGCGCCATTCGGCAAAGTGGGCCAGGAATATTTTTTTACTGAAGAACCGGGGTCGTTGGCCTGCAACACAGGCAAAGATGACATGACCCCAGACTTGAAAGTGGGTGATTTGGGCTACAGCGCAGCCCAAGATCCGCGATAGGGCTGATATGGAAAAGATGATGTTTGTGGCGCTGACCATCTTGATAACCTCTCTTGTTCATACCTCAATTATCTTTGTTATCAGAGATAATTGCAAGATAGCACACATAAAAATATCATTGTTAACAGGGATAATTTTATAATCAAAGCTTATCCGTGTTAACAGTAATATTTTGCTTGTAAACTGAGATAGAAGAGTCAGTTAAAGCAATGCCCAAAGGAAATCCTAATCCGACTCAGACAGAAGCATTTAAGGCTAAATGGTTCAAGCGTAATGATGAAACTATTGAACCGTTGGCGGCTAAGATTTTGGCGGTAAGGGTACCTATACCAATTGATGCAGCAATACGAAATCTACCGGACAAAACAGCTTGGTTGCGCCGAGTGATCACGGAAGCCGCCCAGCGGGAGCTGATGACACCACCGGATGAACCTGTTTAATCTGGTTACCCAGCCGGGGACAATAGCCAAGGCGATGGAATTTGATGACACACCGACCAGCCCAAACCAATACCCCTACCCCCCTCTCCCCCCTTTCCATCTCCGCCCGTGTTTGCGGGCACCCAAGAATAAGCAAAAGCACGGGCTGGCTAGACCGCTACACCACAGGGGGCTAGCAGCGCAGTGCATGAAGTGGGGTGCGGGTTAGACTGGGTGCCTGTGCTATACCCAGCTCAGTGACCGCAAACACAGCACTGTTGCGAGTAAGTGAGGAGGAGCCGAGCTGCGGGTACGTAGCCAAAGCGTTGCAGCGAAGCCGAGGGGACTAGCTGTAGCGAGCGACGACGACCGCACCGAGCTGTGCCAATAAATGTCCGGATCTGCGTAGCACAATATAGATCCCCAAAATCCCTGGTTTTGTTTGGAGAAGAAAAAATTTGAACTCAATCAACTGCAGCCATAGAATCTCATTCAAGATTCAAGAATTATTGTTGCACGATAGCGCGTTAGTGTCCCGAAGTTTTCGCCATCCTTAAAATGCTGTTCCTGGAATGTCTACACAACAGGGATCCTGGAAGTAGCTGGGATCCAGTGGCGAAAAACTAGGGACACTAACGATAGCGCAGTGTCTAGAGATTATAAAATTGAGCTTAAATTTAATTAGTTTTTAAATAAACATAATACAATAAGTAGTAGTGTATCTAAATCAAATTCAATGGAAGCTATAACAACTGCAGCTATAGCATCAGCAATTGTGACCTATGTATTACCTGAGTCTTTGAAAGAAGCTGGTAAGACAATAGGAAAAGGGATAACTGAGAAAGCAAACCAGGCAATAAATCAGATATTTTCTGTTGTACGTGAATATCTCGAAAAATCTAAGAGAGATGGAATACTAGATGATTATATAGATAAACAAACGGACGAAAATCAATCAGAGCTTAAATCAGTTTTAAAAAAGCTTATGGAAAAAGATTCGAGTCTTTATGAGGATCTAAAAAACCTAGTTAATATCCTTCAGTTAGAAGGCATAGTTCCCACAGAGTCTGCTGATAAAGACAACTATAGATTTGAGTTCCATGGAGAGGTGAAAGGCTCTGCCTTTGGTGCAAATGCTAGATCTACGTATAAGGAGAAATAAAATGGATAGATATGAAAATAAATTTTATGGGGAGGTAAAAGGATCTGCTTTTGGTGTAAACGCACAAGTAAATAACTACTATGGAGAATCTGAATTTCTTGAAGTAACTGTAGAAGAATTGGAAAATAAGTTTAAGAAATCACACTGGGTTAAGCTAGATATTGTAAATCATTTGTTACAAGAGAAAATATTAGTTTTAAGTGGTGATTTGGGAGTTGATAAAAATGAATTAGCTTTAGAAATAGCATTTATTCTTGCTAATAATATTCGTAATTTATCAATTGAATCTTCAAACTCGGATATTTTAATAAAAAAATGGAAAAAGGGTTCGAATAAAGATTTTATTGATATTGATGATAACATTGAACCTAAAAATACGAACACTACTATTTTCATTCTAACAGAAGTTGAACCTCAAAATATTGGTTCTTATCATCTAAAAAAAATATATGGGGATATCAAGAATACTAATTACTACGTTTTAATTAGTACAGAAAGAAGTTTTACTAGCTGGCATTTAGAAGAAAGCTGTAGAAGTTTTTTCCCGGATTTAAAGATAGAAAATATTTATGATGATAATGCCTTATTAAAACAGTTTAAAGAGCAAGTTTCTAAAGAAAAACTAGAACAATATATAGCTCTTTATCTTAGTAATAAGGATGAAAAACTACTGGAGCTTGTAAAAAAACTTAGGACACCGCGAAATATCATCCGCTTTGTAGAAATTTTCCGCCAAAAAATCATAAACAATAATGGAAATCCACATTTATTAGACATAGAATCTCTAATAAAAATTGCCAAGAATGATGAAGAATTTATTAGAAAACTCTACTATGAAATTTTAGATCCTAGTGAACAGTTACTAGCATTAGGTCTTGGTTTTTTCAACGGCCTTTTTGAAGATCAGCTTTTTGCTGCTCTTGAACGAGTAGTTGAGGAAGTTTGGCAGAAAAGAGATCCATCACTCCGTGCCCTTGATTACTGTGATTTAGAAAAATTAAAAGATAATTATTTTGAGCTTTCATTAAATGATTATTTATATGAAGTTTTCCCTACAGACTTTAAAGTAGTAGATAAAAGAGACTATAAAGTTGATGTTCGCTCAATTAAAATGCTCTCTCTTGAAAACCGAAGCACAATGTTTAAGATTGCTTGGGAAAACCATAGAAGACAAATCATAACAGCATTAGATGTATTAGTAACTCTTGTTCAAGAATCAGTGGCAGAAGAAAATTACTCCAGTAAGTGGGAATTATATGGTGATCCAATGAGGCGTGAGAGATTACGTAGTGTAGTTAGTGAAACACTTAGTGAAATAGGTTCAATCTCAACTAGCGCACTTAGTATAGTTCAAGGATCTTTACTCCAGTTAGCCAAAGGATCAGACTTTAATGTTCGGTTAGTTGCAGCAAGTACTATTGCAAGATGGTACAACTTAGATGCCGAGACAAATGAAGCAGTGTTCAGAACTCTTCAAAGATTCTATTGTTTTCCTTTAAAAAAGGAATCTCAGGCGAATACTGAAAATTGGAACATCATAAGCCAGCTAGAAAAATACAAGAATATCGTAAGTAGTAATAAATGGATTTTAGATTTAAATATTATATGGATTTTTACATTGCCATTAAATATTTATAAGAACATTCTCAATATCTTTAGAAAACATCGAAAACTCTCAAAGCAAAATTATTATATCGCTGATAGAAACAATCTATACAATTATGACTATATTGGTTCAACGGTAGCTATTACTATTGGGGAAACAATTGATCTTTATTTTGGAAAAGAAGAACTCTCTGATGAATTTTATAAGTGGCTAGAAGAACTATCAAAAAGTAGACTTCTTCTAGTTCATGTATACTTTGGATATCATACACTTTCCAAAGTTGTACCACTACATTTCCACGATCATAGAATTCAAAAAATGCTCAAAAATTTATCGAGAATACATACAGAAATATGGGATGAAGAAGTTAATTCTGATTATTCTCTTAATCATGCTATCGCTTATAGTTTATCCTGCGCTTATTCATATCCAGAAAATTATGATGATATTATCGAGTTGCTTGAGAAGTGGTATGAAGAGGGTTCTCAGAATGATTCAAACGATGGTTTACTAAAAACAATTGCATTGACTTATGGCTTATTGGAATACTCAGATAAGGATAAATTTACAGTTAATCAAGCATTTAGTCGCTTAATAGAAATGCTTAATAAAAAACAATCAAATTTGGTTCGAGATGCTATAATTTCTGCAATCATTAACTTATCTCATCGATATTTCAACCTAATTGAGTACAACCTTCAATCAATAGTGAAAAAATTTACGAAAAGCGAACGTGATAAATTAGTTTTAAGATTTACAAAAATTTATCTTGAACAACGAAGTAATATGTCTGGAGGAGATGAGAAAATGAATTTTAACGGGCATTCATATCCGATTTGGATAAATCAGAAAAATCGTCCACTAACAGAGATAGAAACAGCAATGTACCGTTGGATAAGAAAAGAACTAGCTAGATCTCAACCCCAATTTAAGCAACAAAAAAAACAAGTCAACATAACAGCAGCTCAGAAAGTTGCTTTAGCAGCTTTTACTTCATTTGCTATCAATTTAGATATGGAAGAAGAGCGTTATATTCAATACATAAAAGGATAAATTAACAATGAAGAATCTTTCAAGCGAATTGCAGAGTCGAAATAACACCTCTCGAAGTAACCCATTATTCAAAGCTTGGAGTTTACTATCAGAAGCACAGCAGCAACGAGTTTTTCGTAATGATGCTCTTAGATTTGTTCTCAGTAAATGGAAGTATAGCCAAGAAAGCGAAATTCCAATTATATCTAAACGTCTTCAATTTTGGCTATTTTTGGTATCGGCTCCTGGCTTAGTTCTAGTCATACTATTAGCTTTACTGGGATACTTTTGTATTACTAATATTGGTAGACTATTAAGTCTTCCTGTTGATAATCTACCAAATAATATCCAATCGGATTGTTTAAATCAAGAAAAGTGTATACTACTCCTCAACTTAGCTGATCTAAAAGATGCTATTTCTCCTAATTTTGATATGGGTGAGCTAGTTGTTAAAATTAAACAAGAAAATTTTGACTTAAATGAATCTTTAAGTATCTATAATCAAACAACTAGTGAAGGTAAGATTAAGGTGGAAGGGAAAAATGTTTATTTTAATGATTTAGCTATTGGTACTTTTGAGGGAGGCAATAATGCGAAGTCTTTAGTTATTAAATTCAATCAAAATTCTACACGAGAAGCTGCTCAAGCTCTAGTTCGTAGTATTGTTTATCAAAACAATGTGCCATCATCTAGCTTAGTCTCGCGCCAGATCGAATTTAAAATAACTGATGGGGATGGAGGAATTAGTAAGCCTTTCATTGTCAACATTATTGATAGAGGGCCTGTACTGCATGTTCCAGAAAAGCTAACTGTTAAAGACTATTCTCAGTTGATCGTTAAACCAATAAAACTTTCAAATTCAAATATCTCTGATCTTGAAATGACTTTAGAGGCTACTAATGGAATTATAAATATTAAACAAAATATACATAGTGGGTTAACTGAAAATCAAATTAGAAGTAATCAAACCGAAAAAGTTACTATCTTTGGAACATCAAGTCAAATTAATACCACACTTAATTCTTCTAGTGGTATTATTTATCGTCCTACTAATGACTTTGCTGGAGATGTCACCCTTAATATCACTGTTAACACCGGAAGACAAACAGTGCTCTGGCCTCCTATTTCTTCAGCAAACGCTAACAGTGTTAGTAAACTTATCAAAATAACTGTTGTTTCAAGTAATCCTCCTCCAGTTATTACTGTTCCTGGAGATAAATTCACAAATGAGAATGCTGAGATTCCTATTAGCGGTATAAGTTTAAATGATCCAAATGATACAAATCTTACAGTGATTCTTGGAGTCAGCAATGGTGTTCTTACTCTTCAAAATACTATACCTAATGGATTGAATGCTAAAGGAATTAGTAATAATAAAACGCAGATAGTTACTCTTAAAGGAAGTATTGTCCAAATCAACAATACTTTAGCTAGTATTATTTATCGTGGTAACAAGAACTATACTGGCAAAGATAATATAGTTATTACAGCTAGTGACGGTAGTAAGAATGATCAAAAAACCGTCAGTGTAACTGTTAATGACAACCCTATTATTTCTGTTCTTGATAGTACTCCACCACCTCTTCAATTTGATACAAATGCAACAATCATTGGTGAATCTGGAGCCAAGAATATACGCAGTGGTCCTGGACTTAAATATCTCTCAAAGCATATTGCTTACCCAGGTGATCGTGTTCAAGCTCTCGAGCCTACTCTCAATAGTGACAAATTTTGTTGGTATCGAGTTTTTTTGCCACAATTTGGCATTGAGGGTTGGATAGCTGGTAATTTACTACGTGTTGAAGATCCAAAAATTGATTGCTCTACTTTACAAAACAGATCTCCAGAAGTTAACCGTGTTCCTAACAATGGAACTAATGCAACTGTAAGCGGGGATCCAGGGTCAAAAAACGTACGTGCTGGTGCTGGTACAAATTATGGAGTTGTAGGAACTATCAATACTGGTGATCGTATCCAAATTTTGAGTGTTAGTTATGACATTGGTGGATTTCAGTGGTTCCAAGTTTACCATCCTGCTTCTGGTATAAAAGGATGGATAGCTGAACAATTAATCACTCGTGACTAGGTTATATTGTAAGGTAATCAAGCTGATGACGAACTTTGATCCAAAATGAAACTTTTTTTATCGGTGACTCGATATTTTGTGTTCGCTTTAATTCCTGTAATTTTAGCCTGGTTCTACATATCACATAATATTTTGGTTAAATCACCATCTAATACATCAATCCCTACCAATAAAACTTCTTTTCCTACAGCTTTAACACCTTTTCCTATTACATCAAGATCATTGCCTCCTCCTGGTTTAGAATCCCCTAATATCAATAAAGATTCTTATGTCCGTTTGAGCAGTGATGAACCCACTCATTTTTCATATCAGGCAAATAATAGATATTTAGTACAAATCGGAACTTTTTATGATCGTCAAGAATATCTTGATCAAGAGGCAGCACAAGCATTTAAAAAAATGTGTCTGTCCGCACAATATGATGGAGTTGATATTATTCCAGTCTCAGGATTTCGCTCATTTACTGACCAACAAAAATTATTTGAGCGGCAAATTAAACGTATGGGAAGTCCAAAATCAGCAGCAAAATTGAGCGCACCTCCTGGGTTCAGTGAACACCACACAGGTTATGCCATTGACCTTGCAGATAATAAAAGTCCTGAAACTGTCCTTAAATTTGATTTTGATAAGACTCAGGCATTTCACTGGTTGAAAAACCATGCTGCTGAATATAAATTTGAACTTTCTTTTCCCAAAAATAACTCACAAGGTGTGAGTTATGAACCTTGGCACTGGAGATTTGTAGGTTCGGCTCATGCTAAACAAGTCTTTTCATCTGCTCGACAGATACCATAGTTTTTTCTGATTCTTGGCTTTTAAAAGACTCTTTAAATCCCTGATGTTTTATTTCTTTACCTCCACCTAATCTCCTTAAACCTGGCGGGATTGAGCTTGGTATACCTAACCGTATGCTGAATATTAGAATGCCCCAACCAATCTTGAATCAACCGCGTATCAATCCCCTGATTCGCCAAATAGTATCCACAAGAATGCCTGAGCATATGAGGATGTACCGGCAGCGGTAGTTTTGCCAACTCCCCACAGCGCTGCACAATCCGGTGAATCGCCATCCGACTCAACACCCCACCCCTTTCACTCACAAACAAATTCCGCGAGTCTGGATACTCAACCCTTAAGCGCTGCAACGCCTCCACCTCATCAGCTTGCAACGGATGCAACCCCGACTCAGAACCCTTCAACCTGCGGATCTGAATCGACGGCTCCTCCAACATCACCGCATCCCAACGCAACATCGCCGCCTCAGACGCCCGCAACCCATGCCGAAACATCAACAACAGCAACGCCCGATCCCGCACCGGATGCCTACCCCGACAATCCGCCGCAATCAACAACAGCTCAATCTCATCAATCGTCAAATACTCCCGACTGCGATAGTCCGAATTCAACCCCCGGCGTACCACCAAATTCGGATTTTCCGGCCTGCGCACATAGCCTCTCATCGCCAAATCCTAAAACTGTTCATATTATGACCGCTTTGTTAACAGTTTATAGGACTTTGGAGGGGGAAATAGCCCGGTTTTGGCGGGATTAAGGGCGCGGGAAGTGATGAATTGTTCATCCTGGATGGGAGAAATTTCAGGTTTCCCTCAGGGTGAGGATGCTCAAAGAGTCGTCTTTGACTGTCATAGCCTCTGTTATATCGTCACAAACCGTAGATCTGGAAAACGATACATCGGTTTCGTTGGTTTTTCAGTCGTGACAAACTCATCTGCCTTGAGTGCAATTGCAGCGGCAACATTGAGAGCATCTAAGCCTGACAAGCCATAGGTACAAGCAAGCTCATACGCAGATTGGCTAAGGCTCTCTAGATCTGTGACCCAGGCGGTCACCCCCTCGAAGAAAGACTGGTAAAACTCAATCTCTACGGCTTGTTGGTAGCAAACTGCTTTCGGCAAGACCTCCAATTTGATAAAGATGCTGGAACCAAAGATGAGGTTCGCCTCTGCCAGAAGATCTAAGGCATGGGTGGAACGGGGAGAATTACCGCGAGCCGCAGCAATTAAAACACCGGAATCAATAAAAGATAAATGCATTGAACATTTCAGGGGTATTACATCAATCTGGCGTTTGTCCTAAATGTTGTTGAGTTAAGGCTGATGCATCACAATCTTCTATCCCCTCGACGCTCAGCAATTTCTTGCTCAAGTTCAGCATCATTCAGCAAAGGGATGCCCGATTCCACAATCCGTGCCCGGATGGCTCGGAGTTTTTGGCCTAACGGACTATCACTTTGAGGTCGTGTTTCACTAGAGCGATCGGCAATGGGAACTGCTTCTAATCGCTCAGCTACTCGCCGGATTAGTTCTCGTTGGTCTTCGGGGGCAAGCTGTTCTACTTGCTTCAAAACTTCTTGCAGTAAGGGACTCATGGATTTTCTCTCCGACTGAGATAGTTGAATGAGGATGGGCAGAAGTTTCAATGCTCGAAGAGCGGTCTTTGATCGGCGCTATGGTTGGGGAGTAGGGGGGCAATGCTCGAAGAGCGGTCTTTAGCGATCGCTAGACTCGGGAAGTATGAATGCGATCGCAACCTGTGGATAACTCACTGTCTTGCAGCGAGAGTTTGGGTGTCACAGATGATTCTCTAAGCCTCTAAATCCTTGATGACAATGACGTTCAGCTCTTGAACTCGCTTTAGTTGCTCGTCGTTGGTGAGGAAGGCGTGACAGTTACTTGCGATCGCTGTTGCAATTTGGAGGGCATCGGGTAGTTTCAGATTATATTTAGCTCGGATTTTGGCCGACTCTCGTGCAATCTGTCGATTTCCTTCAATGAAGAGGACATCTTCACGGGCAAAAATGCCCATGTACATTTTTTCTAACTCTGTCAGACCTAACCGATAAGCCCCAACAAGGCATTCTGAAACAGTGGCAACCCCAACAACTGGCGTGATGTCAGCTTCAAAACGCTCGAAGATCGGATCAACGACAGCGGTGAAGTCTGGATTCCGTTCAACGAAGTAGATTACTGGTGCGGTATCTAGAAATAGACAAGAGATATTTTTTAGTGCTTGGTCAACACGCATTATTTGCCCCGTAATGCTTGCTCACGCTGATCATCCCCTTCTTGTCGGGTGCGGGAAACCCATTCCTGAGCATCTTCACCCATCATGGGATAGGGAGCCATGCCCTTTAGATCGCTCCATTTGGGTTTCATGTCTGAGGCTGGTTGCTTTTGGGAAAGCCGCTGAATTAATTCTTGGCGATCTGCCGGAGACAGTTGTTCGGCTTGCTTCAAAATCTCTTGCAGTAATGGACTCATCGGTTTACCCCCCTATCTTGAATGGGTGAATCATTCCTTGTACTAGAACCTGCACTCCTGAACGACTCATTTTGCTGTCATCTGAGATGTTAAATCATTCAGCCCAGCTCAATCCCAGCTCGATCCTAGCTCTTGAACCATGCCAAGCTGAGTTACCTCATTAGTCCAGGCTTGACAGGATCATTCTTACAGACAAACATTATTACAAATACAAAACTGTATAAACTTACAAAATTACAGATACTCAGACAAAGACTCGAAGGAATAGCAGAACCCAGGTATTGAAAGGCTTTGAGGCTCCTGCTATTTTGAACCATTCACAAGGATCGTTGAACGATTCATGAATAGAGAGGAACAATCCCACGGTTCAGCGATAGATATCCTGACGGTTGCCTAGTCGAATAACTAAGATTCGCAGTGCTTGATCTTGAAGATCGCAGATGATGCGGTAATCTCCGACGCGGTAGCGCCAAAAATCACCCAATGGACCAGTTAAAGCTTTACCTAAACTGCGTGGATCCTTAGAGGGTGCAATCCGCTGATCCAGATAATCTAAAATGCGACGAGCCACTTGCCGGTCGAGCTTACGGAGTTGTTTCTGAGCTGTCTCTGAATACTCAATCGTCCAAGCCAAGCTCTTTTCTTACCTCAGCAGATGTATGTGTCTTTTCTTCTCCTTTGCGGATCCGTTCCAGTACTTCACTGGCAAGATAGTAGTCTTCAATTTCCTCAAGACCTTTAGCAATGATTTCGCGCAGATAGTAAGCCTTGGTACGACCTGTCTGAGTTGCGAGAACGGTGAGACGAGCTTCGATGTCAGAATCTAATCGAATAGATGTTGGCATGGCTAAATCTGAATACGTGTATTCAACGTATCACAGTTATTGAGTACCTGGGGATGTTTCGTCTCCTTGAGCTGCTGGCCAATGATTATTTTTACATCTGTAATTATGAAATAAAGTACAGATGTAAAAACAGGATAATGTAAGGATGTAAAAAGTTACAGATTTACAAATGCCATCTCCCACAACCATATCGGTGCTGAATCAGAAGGGTGGTAGTGGCAAAACAACGCTATCGCTACATCTGGCCCATGCTTTGACTTTGAAAGGATTTAAGGTGCTGTTGGTGGATGCTGATCCGCAGGGTTCGGCGCGGGACTGGGCTGCAGCTCGTAAGGGGGACAGTCTTTTTAATGTGATTGGGATAGACCGTCCGATTATTCATAAGGAGCTACCGAAGTTAGCAGAGGGGTTTGATTATGTGGTGGTTGATGGCGCACCCCGTGTGAGTGACTTAACTCGCTCGGCGATTATGGCAGCAGATCTGGTGCTGATTCCAATTCAACCATCACCGTTGGATATCTGGGCAGCGCATGAGGTCGTGGATCTGATTAAGGAAGCAGCAATCTATAAGGCGGATCTCTCGGCGGCGTTTGTGGTGAATCGGAAGATTACGAACACTGCGATCGCAAGGGAGGTGAATGAGGTATTGAAGGAATACCCGATCCCGGTGTTGGATGCAGTGATTAGTCAGCGGGTGGGGTTTGCTGAATCGTTGAATATTGGTAGTACGGTGCTGGAGACTGGGCCAATGAGTGCAGCGGCGCAAGAGGTCATGGCACTGGTGGATGAAATTATGGAGTCTATGGAGGGATAAGATGATGGCCGCTGCAAAGAAAAATTTGAGATTGAGTGTGAAGCCATCAGCGCAAGAGGCTGAAGGTTCGGCGGCTGAAATTTGGGTGGATAGTCGCAATGGGGACGATTTGGAAAACCAAGGGATTGAGATAGTGCCGGAACGCTTTAAGCGGATTACGTTTGAGGTGTCGGAGAGGCAACACCAGCGGGTGAAGATTTATGCGGCGAGTAAGGGGATCTCGATCAAGGAGTTGATGATTGAGCTGGTGGAACAAGAGTTGAACAAAAATACATAGTTACTTTTTTACATTTGTGAGATTGTCATGACCAACATCTAGATTTTACTTGTGCAAATACACAAGGATTGAGTTTTTACTCTGTTAATTCCCACAGTATTTCAGGGGTACTGCCGAGACATAATCATTTCAACAACTGAGGGAGAAGAAAATAATGTTCAACCCAAAAGCTTTTAAGTCATTGATTCCCACTGCTGCCGTCTTAGCAGGGAGCCTTGGTGTTAATCTCTTTACTGTAAGTCCTGCTCATGCTGGTTTGAGCACTGTTTTGGATACAGTTACTGGCACACTCTCTGATATCGATCCTACGAAGCCTGGTAGCTCAGATATATAACGTACAGGAGTGTTAGATAGAGGTTTATCGTATAAATAAGAGTTATGCTGCGATCTCCGCTTAAACTAAACGTGCTAGCAGACAGGGTAATGTCTGCCGTGGTGGGTTCAATAGAGATCGTAAGCTCCATCTAACCCGCAATCGCACCATCAAAAAAGTTGTCAGGAGTTAGAGCAGATATGGGGTCTGGGCGATCTAAAAGAAACGAAGTTCTACCAGGAAGCTCCTACAGGAAGGTGAACGGCAAGCCAAGCTTGCTTCCATTCCACGCGGTTTACAGATGGGGCTGACGATTGAACAAGTCGCCAAGTTGCTAGATCTGCCCGTTGCAGAGGTCAGACAAGTTGCTCAACAAAATAGGGGGACAGAAGCAGGGGCATTTCATTCTAGATTTAGGAGACGTGTTTAGGTTGTTTCTGCCATCGAAGGCAAAAATTCCTGAGGCTTGGAATGGCGTATTCTCGTAGATGCACAAAATGTCTAAAATTAGAATGAAACAGCCTCGGGACAGAAGAATTTGAGAAAAATTGATACTTTCGGGTAAAATTACAAGTATTTACAGGTATATTTATATTATTCACCTAATTTTAGACTTTTTATCTATCCTGTTAGGCTCTGAAGAGCCTAACAGAGATGAGTCAGTCTAATCGATCACTCGCTGTAAGTTCCAATTAGTCAGAGGTTTTTTATCATGAGCAATTTCATTCATCGATTTATTGATTTCATCCATAAATTAAAATCTCCTCCTAAAGATCTGAATAAACATATTTTTGAAACTTATTCTGATTTACGTTGTGCTATGGGTATTTTAGGACTAATTTTGCCTTTGATAATTGTAGTGGGAGGAATAAATAGCTTGCGGTGGCTCTCAAGCCCGTTGGATGTCCAGACTTCCCTTAGCGCCTACTACCATGCTGGTGCAGATAAGTTAAGTTGTACAGCACTCTTAGGCGTATATCGAGATTGGTTTGTTGGCCTTTTGACAGCTATAAGTGTTTGCCTAATCGCCTACAAAGGTTTTACCCCTCTAGAGAATTGTCTCCTTAACTTTGCTGGTCTCTTCCTTGCTGGAGTTGCTTTTTTCCCAACTGGTTGGCCTGAAATGCAAACACTAGACGTTTGTCAGGCGGCTATACCAAAGTTTCAGCCATTTGAAGCCTCAAAACTCTTAGGTTTACCTATTCCAATACATAGTATTTCAGCAGTTCTATTCTTTATAACAATTACGGCAGTTAATGTCCTTACAGCATTGGACACTGTTGATGCTATTACACACAACGAAAATCGAAAAGATTTTTGGATGAAGGTTTTTATGTTTGCTAGGTGGTTGATGCCGATTGCTATTGGCCTAGTTCTTTTAGTAAGACTACTAACCGGAACAGCTATTATCGGAGATAGACTTATTCTATGGGTTGAATGGGCTGGTATATGGGCTTTCTCTTTTTACTGGATACTCAAAAGTATTGAAATTCGCAAGAGTGGTGGAGATATTAAGTTGAAGATCGAGAAATAATCGGTTTTGATCCACTTTAATGAAAATATGCAACTGCTACCAGAGTCTTGGATAACAAAAAAGACGACGCGAAAATTCACTTTAGTGCTAACTATAGTGTTGTCGTTAGCTATTGTGTTCGTATCTAGTCACTGGAAATTGACTCTTTTGGATACAATTGTAAGTCCGACAGTAGTTCGAGAGACAATAGAGGATATGAATGTAACTCAAAAAAATGCCCATATTTTGATTACGTCAACCCTTGATATCGCTTTCCCTCTATCTTACGGGTGTTTCTTTGCTGGCTCTGTACTACAGTTTTTCCCAAAATATGGGATTTATTTGGTGTTTCCTGCTCTACTAGCAACTCTGATGGATCTGACAGAGGGGATTATTCAAGTCTTAGCATTAAATTCAATAGCTGATTTTCTCGAATTCAAACAATATGCCACTCTTTCAAAGTTTGGTTTTTTCATTCTAGCGTTGATTATTACACTGGTTGGTCTAATCAAGGATCGTTTCAATCAAAATGTATGAACTGTTTAACTCTGATCTTCGTCTTCAAAATTGCATTAACTTTTTTAATGTGGAGCATCCCTTTACTTATATTTTCGCCTTCTCTCTTAGAATCTCTTGGTTTTCCTCAACAGCCTACATATGCTTTTATTCGACTTCTCGGAATCGCGTATAGCGGTTGCCGAGCCGATGAAGCACATCCAGGGCTGTTTCATTCTAATTTTAGACATTTTGTGCATCTACGAGAATACGCCATTCCAAGCCTCAGGAATTTTTGCCTTCGATGGCAGAAACAACCTAAACACGTCTCCTAAATCTAGAATGAAATGCCCCTGGAAGCACATCCATGCCTCTAGAAACCTTACTGTGAAAGCTTTCCAGAATCCCTTCTGTACCTCACTGAAGGCAGAAGCGCTATATCTCTCTCTAGTTGTTGGTTATAGCTTTGGCTTAAAAGAAGCTTGGCCTCGAAAGGATAAAAGTGGCAGAAGGCTTATGGGTATCATTTGGACAGGTATTGCAAGTAATGGAGGTGCCTGCCTAATTTTGCTTCCGTATGGTCTATCTGGTACTTGGACTGAGTGGGGGATTTTGTCAAAATGGTTTATGTGGGGGTCAATGGTTTTAACTGGCTTGATTGCCTTAGGCTTATTTGTGTTTGGAGTGCTTGACAAATCACTTGCAGTTATTGAGTGAATTTCAGTTTTGCATTCCTCTTTCGCTTCCTCAAAAACGGCATCCGCTTGTTGATTCAGGTTGTGAACTACCTTATTAACATCCTGGTTGGATTCAGGAACCTCTCACAGGGTAAGCCCTGGGGATTTGAGACTGACCCCAGCTTGATTACGGCGATCGTCAAATTTAATCCTGCGATCGCAAGCTACTACACAGACGATCGCTCTCAAATCACACTGAGATTTTTTGAAGACGAGAAAGCGACCCACTTTAACCAGGATCAAGTGGTAGCGACCCAGATCATTCAGCAAAACCTGGAGTGGCTTAGCACGTTAGGGAAACAACCCCACTGGCTTTTTAAGAGTGTTTACTGCTTACTCACCAAGATTCCGTATGAAGCCATCCAGGTCGAGAAGTATGTAGGTGAATAGCAGGAAGTTTCTCCTGTCTGAGCAACACTTATCAGGAGGATGTTTGTTTGGTCATGTCCTCTCAACTGGTGAGGACGATCCTAGAAACACTGGTAAAGTACACGGGTCAACCAACGTCTATGTTGCTGATCTATCGGCAGTGCCTCTGCCATGCATCAGTCCGCAAATGACCGCTTACTTGATTGGTTTCCATGTTGCTCATCAACTTTGTAGTCTTGATAACAAACTGAGCGATAAAGAATGATGAAGTTTTTTCTAAACAAGCCTTCAGAAAATGGTATCAAGAAAAAGCGAAGACTCACTTTTTAAGTGTCTATCCTTGTATCACCAATTAAAGCTATGACTCTGAAATTTAGACCTGTTTGCCATAGTTGGGCGGCTGTTCATCCTCAACCCAAAGGCGTGATTCAATTTATTGCGGGAGCCTTCTTTGGTACATTTGCTCCTACATTCTTCTATCGTTATTTGCTTCAATCGTTATTCGCTCAAGGTTACACAATTATTGTCATGCCTTTTAGTTTTACGTTTAATCATTATAAAGAAGCTGGTTTTTTAATCAAGGAACAATACGAGGTTCTTCCTGAACTAGTTCGAATTGCCAATTTAGAAGGATATGAGTATGAAATTTATCTTGATGACTCCAACTTTCTGTGGCTAGGGCACAGCTTAGGTTGCAAATATATTTCTTTGTTAGAGGGATTTAGTGACTTGCCTATAAATTCCACAGATCGAGAAGCATTCATTTGCAAGTTCTTGTCTGGGATTTCAGAAGAGAAGCAGATTGTCAAGGTGATTTCAGACATCAATTTCCTAGTTGATGATTTAACACAGACAATTGATAAAATCCGCGGCTTGATTTTTGGCTACGTCCATAAAGAAATCAAGATTGATAGTGTATTTATTAAAGGTCAACTATCTATTCTCTTGGCACCTGATATTAGTGATACTGCAAGTGCAATTAGACCACGAGCCTTAGCAAAATTTATTGACCGGCTAGGGTTAGGGGTTCAGCCTACACCAGAAGAGACGTTTAGTTTAATTCAGCAGAGTGGTCTTTTTAATTTGTTGGGATTAGTACGTTTCAAATCTGACAAGATTGCTGAGACAACTTGTGATTGGTTTATTAATGTTCTAAAAAAACCATCCCAAGATTTTCTAAGTCTGTTACCAGGAGGACATTTGAAACCCCTCGGTATCCTAACTTGGGGAACTGTGTTCAATGCCTTGGATAAACCCATATTTGAGTCTGTTGATCAGCGCAATGCAGAGTTTGAGAAACCTGTTGAGAAACTGCTCCTAGAACTAGAGAAACTCTAGATAAATGCAATTAAGCTTAATTTATTCTCATTCCTTAGGAGGGAATGGTGGTTCGTTAGCCTGCTTCTGGATATCAAATATAACTGCATCTCTAATCAGAGGAAGTAATTTTATCAAATGGTTTGCAAGAATCTCATTACGCCGAAAAACATTAAGTGGTGCTAAATGTTCGACTCGTAGTAATGAACGAATCCATTTCCAAAAAAACAGCGGCTTCTGATCAATTTCTTGATCAAGTGCATCGAATTTTTGCGAGCGAGTTGTCTTTGAGACTAACCATTGAATAGTACCTGCTTTTTCAACAACTGTGTCTCCTTTAAATCCAACTATGGCCATAAAATTAAATAAATTTAGTTCAAGAATCATCTTTTTAGTATCATTTTCGCTTGGTTTAAAATCAATTCGTAAAAACTTTAACAAGTTAGTAATAAAATCCAGTGGGATAGCACTCTCAATTCCGGTAATAACAGGAGCCATCAAAATTGAAGGTTGATTCTTCAAAGAATAGCTTATGGAGTTAGAGTCAATTTCTTTGAGTTTTAAAGTAATTTTGACAGCATCATCATCAGAAATAAAATTCTTGAGAACTTGATCAATCGAAATTGATATTTTATTGTTTAAATGTGAATTACTCAATATTTCGAGTAAAGCAATATACTTACAGCCTACACTATGGCCTAGCCAAAAATAATTGCCACTCATCCACTGCTTCTGATCACGATATAAGTCTAAATTTTCATACATTTCATAGCCTAAATTTTTGTTTTCTGTTTCTGCCTTGTCTAGAATATAGAAACGAACTTTAGACAACTCTTGAGCAAATTGAATTGAAATATTCCAGTGATTAAAGCTATTTTTGAAAGGATAAGCAATTATGGTATATCCCTCTTGGTAAATTTGTTTTAGTAAGTAATGATAAAAAACAGTAGGAAAAGTCCCAAAAAGAGCACCGCCAATAAAATTAACTACACCTATTGGACGGGGATGGATAGCAACCCAATTTGAGTCAATATAAATGAATCTAAAATCAATTTTTTCATCAATTCCTAGCTGTGGCACTTTATTTTGAGCAAAGCTTTCTGTACTAACAAGACTCAAAGCAAGCATAAATTCAACGAAGCTACCTGGGAGTGTGCCAACTAAAGAAATAGGTAAGGCATTTCCGATAAAGGAAGCAATAGCAGACCATAGTAACCAAGGCCAGGTTCCTTCCAAACGAACCCAAACTCCAAAACCAATGAGTAATATGAAGAATGTAATGGCTATTGTAGATATTGGTAATCCCGGCGGTGGCTCTGGTATATACCTTAAGGTATTAGCAAAATATGCTGGAACAAAGCTATGATTTAAGAAGTTTTTATAAATATCCCATATACAAATTGCAATGGAAGTTGAAATTGCCAATACACGGGTTAAAGGTATCGCCCATCCTGCACCTACTAAATTAGCAATTTCAACTCCAACTACAATTAAAAAAGGTACAACTGCATAATGTAATAAAAAGCGAACTTGATTAAGTTTTTCAAGAATATCGCTTACTCCTATATAACTTCCAAAGCCTATTATAAGATTGTCGTAAGAAATACTAAATACTACTAATATTAAAGTTCCCATCGCAAAACTTTTTCGTTGCTTAAGTAATTTAATACTCCAAATAAGTAACCAAAAATCAGCAGATCCTAAGATTAAATGTCCTAGTGAATATAGAGAAGGAAAGTTGAAGGTCATAGTTATAAATCTCTGGTAGAATTAGCTCATTAAAAGTGAAGTTGTGAATTTTTAAAACTCACAACTTCAGTATCTAGTCTTTTGAAGATTTCTCAAGTCAAACTAAGTGAAAACCTTAGTTAATACTCTGAAAAGTCTTATCATCCTAGCTTTTGCATGCAGAATCATCAAAATCAGTGCATAAAGCAACAGATATCTTAGAAGATGGTGGATTGAAACCACTACCTTGAGCCATATAGTTTATTTGGCCTGTAGGTAATAATTCTGTTGGACCTCCACATGCTTTAATTAAATCTATACCTGTTTTAGCAGCAATGCTTAAGCAGCCAAAAACTGGCCCATTACTGCCATCTGCACGATCTGCCTTGATGGCAATAAAATTAATTGTGCCAGTTGTACTTGGGGGATCAAATTTTAGAATGGCACTACGAACCACCGTTTTACTGGTTACATCAGTCTTTTTCATTATAGAAATCATTAGATCGCCATTTGTTATTGGCTTGTCAGGAATTTTCAAAATTAATGAAGCGTGTGCATCTGGCACTGAAAAAAGAGAAATTGACAAAATACAGCCAACCAAAACTGAAACTTTCAGGAATCTTTTAACCCAACTGAACATAATATTCCTCCAGAAATCACTTAAACACATCATGAATTCATTAACAGTCATCGACTGTGTTAGCTCAAAGCATTGATTACATAATCAATGTAGGAGTTTAGTTCAACTCCAGGATCACCAGAAATTCCGTGACTAGTGCGAATGTATTTCAAGGCTTCAATGTACCAACTAGGTGACAGCTCAAAATTACTATTTACTTCTGCTAACCCAGAAATTAGATAGTCATCAATTGGGCCGGTTCCTCCAGCAACTAGTCCATAACTAATTACCCGAATATAAAACCCAATGTCTCTCACACATTTGGCTTTGCCGCGATCATCCCAAGCATAGTTGGGTTGTTTGATACTCAAAACATACGGAAATTTGCTATATACAGCCTGAGCTGCATCTTTGGCTAGCTGATCTGCTTTAGCAGCTAACTGCTTGGTTGCTTCTAGAGATGCTTTTGCTCCTCTGAAACGTCCAAATGCAGCTTGATACTCTGAACTGCTGAGAAATCGACCCTGTGAGTCGGCTGTAGCAACTGCCTCTGTTAACACAGTCTTACTCATTGTTTAATGTCCTTAAGGATGGTAATGATGGGTACTGATGAGATAAAAAATCAAGCGATCTAAACAACAGCTTGTGCGGCTAGATCGAAATATCCTCTAATTTCAGACACTAATGATGAGCAATCTCCTACAGTGATGCCATTGGTGTCTTCAACAATTGACACAGAGATATCTTTCATCTTCTGGATTCCTAAAGCAACTGATGATCCGGGTACACCTAATGCTACATAGGTTTCTCGCAAACCGTTCAGTGCTCTATCTTGCAGAATACTGGAATCACCCGTAAAGATTGCATACGTCGTATAGCGCAATATGATTCCTAAATCTCTCAAACAGGCAGAGTTACGACGACTTGTGTAAGCATTTCCACCTGGATTTATCAACTGCGGTTGATCTTCAAAAAGTTTCCTAGCAGCAGTTGTAACAATACTTGAGGATTGACTCGTAATGCGGTTAACAGCATCTAAACGTTTATTGGAATCTTCAACAATTTTAATTAAACTGTTGAGATTATCATCTGAAATATATTCACCTCTCGCATCGAATTGTGAGATAACTTTAGTAAACGCATCCATTACCATATCTTTTTCTCCTGCATTATCGGATGTTTTGGTACGTGTTTAACTCTTCTAACTGTTCCATAACTTAACATGAAATAAATCGAATAAATCAAGCTTTTTTAAGTATTAACAAAAAATAACATTGTCAGCATTAGATAACATGTATTTATGACTATTTAGTATTATTAAATCATCCATAAATAAACTATTCGATAGATTTTAGTCTATTCAACTAAGCATAGTTACAACCTTACCCGATAGTCCCAAGGCTTTTGGAAATCCCTTGTCCAAACACCTAGCCCTAATTGACTGACACATCTTTGTACTGGGCGGTTAAAACCACAGCTATCAGAGCGAAATCTGCCTGCGCGGATTTACAAAAACCTTGATTTTCTGGCGTGGTTCAAACAGGGGTAACAAAAAAGAGCGCGCCCCGGTAGCAGTGAGAATGGAAGTACACCTATCCATTCAGCAACCATGGACACGCAAGAAAACATACCAATAGAATACAGCAACGCATCATCAGCGTCAGGGAGAGTTAGTAGCGAAGCGTCAAAACTGTCAGGAGCAGAACGCCAGCATCTGGCGATATCGGCAATGGCGCAAACCGAACCCTTGAGTCACTTGGCAAAGGCCCACAAGGTCAGTCGCAAATTTGTCTACAGGCAGGCAGGAAAAGCCAAAAGGGCTTTGGAGGAATGCTTTACAGCGAAAGCAAAATCAGAGCGGGTGTTGTTTTATCTGCCGGTGACGAAAACCTGGCTGGTACAGTTTGTCTTAGCGTTAGTGCTAATCGGTCATTGTTCGTATCGGGGTGTCCACGAGATTCTTCGGGATGTGTTTGATTGGTCGATGAGTGTGGGAGCGATCCACAACATTACGCGCAAGCATCTGAGGAAAGCGCAAGAAATTAATCGTAATCAAGATTTATCGATGATTCGCGTGGGTAGCGATGACGAGATCTTCCAATGCGGACAACCGATTCTAACTGGGGTAGCCTTAGAGTCTTTGTACTGTTATCTGTTAGTGCCAGCAGAACATCGTGACGCCACGACTTGGGGCTACCATTTGCTGGAACTAGCTCAACAAGGCCTTAAACCAGATTACACAATTGCAGATGCAGCCTCAGGATTACGGGCAGGACAAGAAGATGCTTGGGGCAAAAGCATTCCTTGTCATGGAGATGTGTTTCACATTGAACGTCAATGCACTCAATTAGTGAATTATTTACAGCGTCGGGCCAACCGAATGTCGACCCAAAGGCAAAAGCTCGAGCAAAAACTGCTCAAGCCTTTGCAACGCTCCAAGGCCAAACAAATCTCGAAAAGCCTACTCCTAGCTCAAGTCGCTGAAACGGAAGCGATACAACTCGCACAAGATATTCAGATTTTAGGGGAATGGCTTCAACAAGATGTCTTAAGCTTAGCTGGACCGGGTCTGTCAAGCAGATTGTGTCAAGGGTAAGAATCAGAGAGGGAAACGGTCAGGGAATTCGATAGCGAAACGATTGAGAGCAGGTTTCCAATCGCGAATGGGCATCGTCCACTTTTTAGCGATATTGCCCATAGCCAGATAAATCACCTTGAGAGCAGAATCATCCGTGGGGAAAACCCGGTGATTTTTGAGGACTTTTCTGAGGGTCATATTGAGAGATTCAATGGCGTTAGTGGTGTAGATGGCTCTACGAATCTCCATGGGGTAAGCAAAGAAAGGAACAATCCGTTGCCAATGGTTCAACCAAGACTTGCTGATAGTTGGATATTGCTTGTCCCAAGTCTCGGCAAAGGAGACTAAGTTTTGTTCAGCCTCCGCTTCAGTGCTGGCGGTATAAATCAACCTCAAATCAGCAGCTACCGCTTTTCTGTCCTTATAGGAGACATAGCTGAGGGAATTGCGTACCATGTGGACAATACACAATTGCACCTGGGTTTGGGGAAAGACCGTTTCAATCGCTTCAGGAAACCCCGTCAATCCGTCAGTACAAGCAATAAAAATGTCCTTGAGACCTCGATTTTGGAGTTCTGTCAGCACAGAGAGCCAGAACTTAGAGGATTCCGTTTGGGTCATCCACATCCCCAGGAGTTCCTTGTTACCGGAGAGATTCACCCCTAGCGCTAGATGAATGGCTTTATTGATCACCCTGCCATCTTGGCGGACTTTAACGTTAATAGCGTCAAAATAGACAATCGGGTACAAGGCATCAAGACTGCGATTTTGCCAAGCCTTACGCTCCTCCTCTACCCCATTCGTGATATTGGAAACGAGACTGGGGGATAGTTCTACCCCATAGAGATCCTGGATTTGCGCCTGGATATCACGGGTACTCATTCCCCGTGAATACAACGCCAGAATCTTCTGATCAAAGCCATCAAAGCGGGTCTGACCCTTCTTGATTAAGATCGGTTCAAACTCGCTTTCTCGATCTCGGGGTATCTCGATCTCGGCTTCTCCGAATTCCCCTTTGATCGTTTTTTTGCTATGACCGTTACGGCGATATTTAGATTTCTCTGATGGATGACTCTGTTCACGTCTGTTGTCGAGGTGAGTTGTCATCTCTGCGTCTAAGCATCGCTCTACCAATGCTTTGCTCAGTTCTTTCAGAATTCCGCCTTCTCCGATTAAATCCATAGCTCCTTTATAGTCTTGGAGCAATTCATCCAGTAATTCGGGTCGAAAGTTCATGAGTTTATCTCTTCAGCTTGATTAGTTCATTAGATCTCTTTTCTCCTCTTGACACAATCTAATTTACAATCCCGCTGGACCGACGCTTGCTACTCGACAAACGCTCTACGATTTTATTGTTGCTCAACTCCAACAACGAGAAATCGAGTGTCCTCACCGGATCACGCCGGTGAGATGTGCATTGCAAAACCAACGCCATGAGCTGCTCGCCTTTGCTGAGGTCTTAGAGAAAAAACTACACGCCATTGCACAGGAGTTTGAGATTCCTCACGCTTGGGTTGAACAACTCTGCCAACTCCAGGCGTATAACCCTGAAACCTCAATCTACTGGCAACTTGCAGCCCACCTGCACACCCGACTACAGGGGAGATTTTTTCTGCTCCAACAGGCCGTCACTCAGGCCCTTCAACACACCCACAGAGCCAGTTCTGCTGTTGAGAATCTCAATGGCAGGCTCCGTAATTATTTCTCCTTACGTCGACACGTTGGCTATGAATATCTCGAGCTGTTACGCTTTTTCCTCAATCATCGTACTTTCCTACGTTCTGATGTTCCACAAAGGGTTGGCAAAAGTCCTGCCGAACTCTTAACCGGACTGAAGCATCCTCACTGGCTTGAGTTGCTTGGATTGAAGCGTTTTGTCAGGGCTTAAGCGCGTCAACTATGATTTATATCCTCGAATGTCCCATGCTTGCACTAACAATGGGGCTGGTTTGCTGCGACTGTGTTACCCAATTAACACTGTTTTTGAACCATGCCGATTTTCTTAGCCTGCGTAGACAGGCTTGGCTCTAATAGGCGCGGTTTTAACCGCCAGCCTCAACAACGCAGTCATAGGGGTTTCAGGACTTGTGTCAGTCAATCAGCATCTAGCCTTTGCTGCTGCGCCATCTCCTGCGCCTCTCTGACTTTCTGGGCAGCCGGACAATTGGCAATATAGCGCTCATAGACATAGACCATCCCAGATCTAGCCTGCATCTCCTGAACCAATTCCCCTTGAGCTGTAAAAACCAGCGCGACCTTGCAACCATAGCGATCGCAGTCTACCACTTGCAAAGAAACCTCATTCCCCGACTTGTCAAGCAGCCCCTTCAAAAAATCCCGCGATTGCCTACCCATTGGTTGTTTTAACTCTGGTGCATCGATACAAGCAAATCTCACCTTGACTTGCTGATGACCACGCTGCACCCGGAGTGTGTCGCCATCGTTACAGATTTGGGCACAACTTGCCAAAGCTGCTCTGCGGGTTGCCGAGTTTGGAAATTCAGAAACCCCGCGATCGCTAGCATCCCCACCAGCAAAACCTTAGTGAGCAAGCTTTTCATGCTTCGACCTTAGTAGTGCAGAAAACTCCTGAAACCCTTTCAGAGCAAGGATTCTCAAGAAATTCCGCTTATTGAGAATTAGACTCATATTGAACGAAGATTGGTTGTTTCAGAGCCTTAGTTTGGGTCAAAAGGCAGATTCAAGCAAAGCTTGAAAAGTTTTCTGTACCACTAAGTGCTTCGACTCCTGAATTGCTAAACTCACCTCAACTTGCAACGTCTGATCCTGCATTCCTAACCAGCGCACCTTTTTAACAATTCCCGCTTGTGGAGCCTTCACCCTGTCAGTGGTTTGAATCTACTCCTCTACCTGTTTCAGCTCCTGAAGCACCTGCAACTTCTCCACTGGATTAACCGTTTTCTTCAGCGGAATCTTGGCCTTGGCTCTTGCCACAGCTACTTGTCGGCGATATGCATCCTTGGCCTGATTTAACCCTGCGATCGCAACTTTTAGATCTGCTCTCGCCCGCTCCAACTTCTGTTGCAATGTTGATAAATCCCGGCGCTGTCCCTCCAACGGTAACTGCTGCCAAGCCAGCGGAGTATAGGCCGAACCCCCTTCAAAGCCCCGCATCTCAGTCTCTAACTGTTGTACCTCTGACCGTGCCGCCTCAATCTTCGCCAACTCCAAGTCATAGGATGGTTCTGGCTCAATCACTGGATTTGGAAACTTTGGTTTAGCCTTCTCCTCCAAAACTTGTAACTTCAACTGAAGCCCCTGGCGTTGAGCTTCCAACGGTAACCGAGCTGCGCTGCGATCGCAAATCACCTGCCCTTGATTCACCGCCTCCCCTTCCTTCACCAGCAGATCACCAAGAGAATCCAGTGACAGCCTAAGTTTCAGCGTCTTAGTCTTGGGTTTTACTTGGGTAGGACAAGGGGTATTTAGAGGCGTAGTTGCGATCGCCCACGAAGCTCGCTATGTTACGCTTTACGTAACGCATAATATTTGTGTCTCTCCCTCATGTGCCCGAAATATCGAGATAAACGAACAGAGCGCTTTGCTGCAGGTGAGCGAGTCAAAGAATTTCAGGCGTTTGATAGACAGGCATACAAACGCCTTGAGATCCTAGAAGCAGCCATCAATAAAGAAGCGTTGATGCTATTACCAAGTAACCGATTTGAGGCCCTGGGTGGGGATCGTAAAGGTCAATACAGTATTCGGATTAACGAGAAATGGCGAATTTGCTTTGAATGGCCAGAGGGAGATCCCTATCCCTGCAATATCGAGATCGTTGATTACCACTAAAGGAAAACCCGCTAATGGCAAGACCCGCTATTCACCCCGGTGAAATTCTCGCTGATGAACTCGAAGAACTCGGCATCAGTGCTGCTGAACTCGCACGACTTCTACATGTGCCCACCAACCGAATCACCCAAATCCTCAACGGCAAACGAGCCATTACAGCAGATACTGCTCTGCGCTTAGGACAATGGTTCGGTACTGGCCCTGAATTATGGCTGAACCTGCAACAGTCTTATGAGCTGCGTTTAGCCGAACACCAAATTGGCCAAGAAATCCAGACCCTGATCACCCCACGCTTGCAAGCCTCGTAAATGTCTGGGAAGTTTTTTCTATTGCCTTTGCACTGCAACCCCCAAACTAACCTCCACCAGCAGTGTCTGGTCTTGCATCCCCAACCACTTAATTTTCTTGACCACCCCCGCCCTTGGGGCCTTCACGACCCCAGTTGTAGCAATCTGTCCCTCCACCCCCTTCAACTCCTGTAGGATCTGCACCCTCTGCAACTGCTCATCCCCCACCGAAACCTTAACCATTGCCACCCTGCGCCGATACTCATCCCTGGCCTGCTCAAGTTGAGCCATTGCCACCCTCACCCTCATCCTCGCCTTGTCTAACTGCTGCCTCAACGACCCCAACTCCCGGCGTTGCCTCTCCATCGGCAACTGCTGCCACGCCACCTGCGTAAACCCCACCTGATCCTCAAACCCCTGGATCTGAGATTCCAACCTCCGCACTTCAGCCCTCGCCTCCTCGACCTTTGCCAACTCCAGCGCATAAGATGGCTCCGACTCAACCACAGGGGCTTGCCTCTTCACCTCCAACGCCTGCAGCTTTAGTAATAACCCCTGGTGTTGCCCCTCCAGCACAATCCTGACAGAAGAGCGATGGTCGAAGACCGCTCTGTGAGCATCGCAAATCACCTGCCCCTGACTGACCGACTCACCCTCCTTCACCAACAGATCACTGGGAGAATCGAGCGACAGCCTGAGCTTTAGCGTCTTAGTCTTGGGCTTTGTCTGAGCGGGAGAAGGAATACTTTCAAATGTGCTTGCGATCGCAAAATCCCCTTTACCTGTGGAAAACTTCTCAGCTTGAGAGCAACTCATTAGGAGCGTCAGTAGAGGCGATCTCTAACCAGTTTTTGGGATAGCATTCACGCTCCCAGGGCATTTAAGTCACCTCCCTCAACTCAGATCTGAATACCCATTGCAATTGCTGCTGCCCTGGCACTCGAATTTTGGATTGGTTGCCTTTCGACTCCAGAACCTCAACTTGGGTGTCGATTTTCTTCCAATACATCCATTTAGACAATGGCATTTTTTTATCGTCCACATCATCCATATCGTCCAGTGAATTAATAGAAGCCTTATCCTGTATAGGTTCTACTAGTGGACGATAAGTGGATGATTGATCATCCACTGGACGATAAGTGGACGATGTATCGTCCAGTGGACGATAACTAGGTGATTGATCGTCAATCGAAGAATCATTAGGCGATTGATCATCGACTGGACGATAAGTGGACGATGTATCGTCCACTGGACGATAAGTGGACGATATAGAAAAAGGTAATCGTCCACTCTCAAGTTCCTTCTCAATAAGGGTTTCAGCTTCTGCTGGATACTGAGTGGACGATATGGACGATACTTTCAATTGTTTTTCTAAAATAATTGATTTGGGATCTCTTGCATTTGCTCTGCCTCCTTCTCGAACTTCAATTCCTAAAGCCTTCAGATCAGGAGCCAAACGATTGAGCTGACGCTTGAAGATATTGGAAGCCTTAGGCCAATAGCGAGATCTAACAGTGCTTTCTTCCGTATGCTGCTCTAACTCGTTCAAGAGATCCGAAGCCGTTCCTTTCCAAATCAAGCGATCTCGCATCAGTCTTAAGACTGCTTCACCAATCGGCGAAGACTCAATCACGATCTGCCTGGATTGCTCACGGCTTTCATCAAAGGTTTCTCGGAATTGACCATCCTGTAATCCCAAAGCCTTTTCCGCAGCGATCGCAAAGAGGGCATAATCCGCCATCCGAGGTAATTTCTCCGGTTTAGTGTGGGGTAGCGCTGCCATCGTTTGACTCAGCGCTGTCAGCAATGCCCCTAAAATTCGAGGTCTGGCCGCCTCAACCTTGGCCATCAATTCAGCCTGGGGAAGCCGTTTATCCTCTGGAATTTCAGGCAATTGCACCATCAAAACCCGATCTGCCAAGTCATCCCGAGTCACAAGGGCATCGATGGCAGTAATAATCTGGGGTCGCGTAAACTCAAACGTGGTTTCTTCATCAGTGGTATGCAGCGTTCGGGTGCTGTAGCCAAAGCCCGTTGCTAAGCGACAGAAATCATCAGACTGCTCAGGACTGATGTGACTAACGTTGTCGTAAGCCATGAGCCAACGACGAGAAGCAGCCACCGCTAACTTGTGAGTATCGTTCGTGGGTTTAATCAGCGGTGCTTTACCCGGATCGATCAGCTTTTTCAGGATCTCTGCAGCGGCAGTTTTACCACTACCCCGATGAGCGGACAACATTAAAACGGGATAGGTCTTGTTGGGGCAAAAGCAGAATAAGAGGAATGTGATCAGGAGTGTCCAGGCTGCCCCATCTACGTTGAGGAGTTCTCGTAACTCATCTAAACTTCCTCCTTCTTCTGGATAAGGTAAGGGCAATAAGCTATCGGGTCGCCAAAACCGGACGGGATAATCTGAGAGGATTTGCCATCCGGTTGCGCTAATTTCTACCGCTTTCCAATCGGGTGTGCCCAAATCTAGATAAATTTTGTCTTGGTACTCGGTGACCCTAAGATGCACCTCACGGGTTTCACCCTTAAAAATGGCGATTGCCTCTAGGGTATTGAGGGTATCTTGTAGCGTCTGTGAGCTAATCCCTTTGCCCTGGTGCTGAAAGTATTCGCCTGAAAGCCAGAGCCGAAAAGCTCTGGAGCGCACTGCATAGGTGTGACGACTACCATTAATATAGATGTCGGCATAGGCGACTTTGTCGGAAGTGTGAAAGTAGGTGGCTTGCTGGGCTAGTTTCAGGAGATGGTCACCTGCAGTTAGCCTGGGATGTTTCTCAGTAGGATTTTCAAGATTATGTTCTGGGGTATTGGGTGGTATGGCAGGTTGTTCGATGGCTGCTAGAACTTGAGTAGCTGTTAACTGACCTTCCAGGATCCAATCTCGAACGTCTAGTCCCCCTTTTGTTGGTAACCACTCTGGTATCCAGAAGTCAGACTCGGGGTAAGGTCTGAGGGTTGCAGCCATCGGAAAAAGGTTGAGGTATTTGGATGCTTTTTGAACCCCTACTTGGTCTTGGTCTTGGCAGATCACTAGCCGGGATTCAAACCCAGACAATAATTGCCTGATTCGGGCAGTGCTTAAGGAGCGGCCAAAGGCGATGGCGGGTAGGCCCATTTTCCACAGCTCGTCTGCAGTCATTTCGGACTCGTCGATGAACAGAAGTAGGTCTGGATCTGCTTTTAGCGCTTCAATGGCTTGGAGATAACGGTAGGGTAAGAGTAGAGTACTATCGACACCTTTGGGTTCCCACCAATCTCTTTTTCGAGTTGAGCCGTCAGGTGCTTGATAATAGATCCGTACTTTACGGGTGAGGATTTTACCTAACTCATTGGTATAATCAAAGCGGAATTCTTGACCTGGCGGCCTGTAAGCTGGATTTTTTCGTGGTTCTGAACTGGGAATTAACCATTTACCCCAGTTCAATGGCTCTGTGACTTCTCCAATCCAGATATAGCCATTCAATACTTCATCTTTAGTGTGCTCACTAAACTTTGTATGGCACAACACTAAGTTACTATCTTGGCTGATTCTGCAATCTCCATCTTTGGTGCGACCGCACACGGGGCAAGGGTTCTTACGACTTGACGCAATTAATCTTTCTGGCATAATTAACCTTGCATTAAGTTATTAGATTTAGTAAGTACACAGAGAATTCCAAGCAAAATATCCTCCGCTCCAATTTCGGCTTGCGTTTACAAAATGTGACTCGCTTGAGACAGTGACAATGATGAAATTCTGAAAATTCAGAATGGGAAAAATCAGGCTGGACAGTCAACTGAGAGTTTTTGTATGCCATACTTTGAATATGCATATTTGAATATGCATAGACGTCGCATTTTATTAACAGCTATTGCTTAAATGCAGCAGCAACTGGTAACCTACAGTAATAAATGTTATCTTGAGTAACGCTTGTTGTAGAACAGATTTTGCAAATGTTTACCTACGAAGCCTTCGGTCGGACTCTCCAGGACTTAGGAATCTCCATTCAGGCGCTAGCAGATGCAGCTTCAGTGAGTCACTCTCGCATTTCGCAGTTCAAAAATGGATACTTCCTCAAGATGCAAGAGAGTGGTAAGGCCAAAGGAGCTGACATTACCACTCGAACGTTGGATCAGTTGTTAGATGCTGCGGAACGGATCAACCCACGAGCAAGACAGGTTTTCTGCTACCACTTATGCCGGGGAGAAATGGAGTTTGCTGACTCTCCTGCAATGAGAGAGGTGGATTTGGCTGAACAAATTGCTGTTTTGGCAGTGCGCTTAAGAGATCAGTCGCTTACTGCTCAAAATCAAGCGGTGGCTTGATTCACAATCAAAAGGCTCTCCAATGGTCTGAACACCTAGGGAGCTTTGGGGGCATGGAATTTTCACAGGGTTGTGATGGTCACAGATCGCTCTCCGAGCATCGCAGTTCTGACCAAGGTTTTCCAGGGGGTTGCGATCGCTGATGAGTTGGAACTTGGAGCGTTGTTCACGGGGTTGCGATGGTCAAAGACCGCTCTCCGAGCATCGCAGTTGGGTGGACAACCTTCTGCAAAGACCACTCTGCGAGCATCATAATTATTCCTCTTGTTGCCAATCTTCAAGGTTTTGCCCCTCAACGCGGCAAAACTCCCGCGTGTTGTTGGTAACCAGAGTTAAGTCATGGGCTAGAGCAATCGCAGCAATCTGGAGGTCGTAGGGGCCAATTGATTTGCCCGTTGCTGCAAGCTGAGACTGAATACAAGCATTGGTATCGAGTAAATAGGTCATAGCGTTTCTCTGGACTCATCCTCCCCTTGTGGATGGCGGAAAAAGGAATCATCCCCCGCTAAACTCCCTGCTGTTTGTGCGAAGAATCCTTCTGGCCAACCAAGATCGACTCCCAATTTTGTATCTGGTTGTAGGGTAACGGTTTGGACTGTAATAGCCACATCTTGATCTTTGAGTTCATCGGGTAGCTGGAGTTGAACAATGCCATCAGAGCCAACATGGGAACGAAGTGTAATGCTTTGCATGACCTTGCCTCCTAGATAAAAAGTAAGTGAACAGGGTGGATATGAACAACTGTCCTAAGCATCACAGATGAATTTTATCTACAGGATCGCGATCGCAAGTTATTGACAGAGTTGAGATCTCAATTGGGACAAAGTTATCTACAGGGTTGCGATGGTCACAGACCGTTCTCTGAGCATCGCAGTTCGTAAGAAGAGGCATCAGGGTTGCCGTTCCCAGTTTCCACCCAGAAAATCTGAGGTTGTGATCCCCCCGTCCAATTGATTTTCTCCCGTTAAGGCAATAGCTTTAACCACAGGGGCATTTGGCATTAATTGTTGAATCTGATGATCTTGTGCATCAGCATGGCTGCCGTAAAACCACTCTTGATAGACGTTTAAGCGAATTTCGCAGGATTGAACCTGAGAGATATCGTTAAACCCGTTTTCATAGCCAGCAACAACAACTCGTGCATCTGGATCACATCGCGATAAAGCTTCTATCAGGTCACGCACGTTCATCTGGTCTGATTTAAACCTCCAACTCACTGATCACCAAGATACGTAACTCCTTCACACATTTCAGTTGAATATCATTGGTAAGAAATGCTTCACAGCCTGAATTGAGTGCTGTAGCAACCTGAAGCGCATCAGTCAGCTTCAGATTATATTTAACCCGGATTTTAGCGGCAATATCACCAATTTCAGCGGTTATATGGACAAAATCCGTACCTTCTTGAGTTAAACATTGAATAAAATTAGCGGCTGCTTGGGGCTGATTCATACGGTAAGCACCCACCAAGCACTCGGATAAGGTAATTGGAGATGCAACTACGGTTAGCTGTGCTGCATCTACCTGTTAGAACACAGCCCGCACCCGCTCGAAGAATAGCGGGTTGCGCTCTACCAGATAAATCACTGGGGCAGTATCTAAATAAAGACGGGTGACGTTTTCGAATGCTGTTTCAAACTTCACGCTCTCGCCCTAATAGCTGATCTCGGTGTTCTTGAGCTTCTCGTCTTGTGCGAGTTACCCATTCCTGGGCATCCTCGCCAACTAAGGGGTATGGTGCAGTCCCTGCAATATCCAACCACTTCAGTTTGTTTGGATTGTGGCTCATCGTTCGCCGTTTCAATTGCACAGTAGTATAGCTGATGACTTCCAACTGTTCTTCAGTTGTGAGCTGCTCAATTTCTTGCAGCACTTGTTGTAACAACGGACTCATTGCCCCTATCTCCAGAACTTAAAAGGAAGTATTCACAGAATTGCGATGGTCACAGACCGCTCTCTGAGCATTGCAGTTTGGGAAAGGTGGTCCACAGGGTTGCGATCTCAAGCTATTCTTCACAGGGAATGATTCACAGAGTTGCGATCGCAATTCGATTTAGAAAGGGTTTCAGCTTTTCCAGTCCTAAGCTGCCCCATATTCTGTAAAGGGTCGTTTATAGGGGGTCTGTCAAGCAGATTGTGTCAAGGGTAAGAATCAGAGAGGGAAACGGTCAGGGAATTCGATAGCGAAACGATTGAGAGCAGGTTTCCAATCGCGAATGGGCATCGTCCACTTTTTAGCGATATTGCTCATAGCCAGATAAATCACCTTGAGAGCAGAATCATCCGTGGGGAAAACCCGGTGATTTTTGAGGACTTTTCTGAGGGTCATATTGAGAGATTCAATGGCGTTAGTGGTGTAGATGGCTCTGCGAATCTCCATGGGGTAAGCAAAGAAAGGAATAATCCGTTGCCAATGGTTCAACCAAGACTTGCTGATAGTTGGATATTGCTTGTCCCAAGTCTCGGCAAAGGAGACTAAGTTTTGTTCAGCCTCCGCTTCAGTGCTGGCGGTATAAATCAACCTCAAATCAGCAGCTACGGCTTTTCTGTCCTTATAGGAGACATAGCTGAGGGAATTGCGTACCATGTGGACAATACACAATTGCACCTGGGTTTGGGGAAAGACCGTTTCAATCGCTTCAGGAAACCCCGTCAATCCGTCAGTACAAGCAATAAAAATGTCCTTGAGACCTCGATTTTGGAGTTCTGTCAGCACAGAGAGCCAGAACTTAGAGGATTCCGTTTGGGTCATCCACATCCCCAGGAGTTCCTTGTTACCGGAGAGATTCACCCCTAGCGCTAGATGAATGGCTTTATTGATCACCCTGCCATCTTGGCGGACTTTAACGTTAATAGCGTCAAAATAGACAATCGGGTACAAGGCATCAAGACTGCGATTTTGCCAAGCCTTACGCTCCTCCTCTACCCCATTCGTGATATTGGAAACGAGACTGGGGGATAGTTCTACCCCATAGAGATCCTGGATTTGCGCCTGGATATCACGGGTACTCATTCCCCGTGAATACAACGCCAGAATCTTCTGATCAAAGCCATCAAAGCGGGTCTGACCCTTCTTGATTAAGATCGGTTCAAACTCGCTTTCTCGATCTCGGGGTATCTCGATCTCGGCTTCTCCGAATTCCCCTTTGATCGTTTTTTTGCTATGACCGTTACGGCGATATTTAGATTTCTCTGATGGATGACTCTGTTCACGTCTGTTGTCGAGGTGAGTTGTCATCTCTGCGTCTAAGCATCGCTCTACCAATGCTTTGCTCAGTTCTTTCAGAATTCCGCCTTCTCCGATTAAATCCATAGCTCCTTTATAGTCTTGGAGCAATTCATCCAGTAATTCGGGTCGAAAGTTCATGAGTTTATCTCTTCAGCTTGATTAGTTCATTAGATCTCTTTTCTCCTCTTGACACAATCTAATTTACAATCCCTTTATAGGCAGGTTGTGACCCCAAAACAATATCTTGACGCGGGACACCCATCTCCACCAAGGCTTCTGCTGGATTCTGATCTGTCAGATTTTGCTGAAGCCAGATCTTTCCATCGTGGATATCGAAGTGAATGACACATCGATAAACCCGTTTTGATCCTTCCCACCCTACATTCAGCCATTGATAGTGATCTCGTTGCGTATCAAAGACGAGCTGCACTTCCACCCCTTCAGTTCGGACGTCCTGATTGGCATACTGAGTCAGTAACGTCTGAATCCATTCTCGGTAATGAGCTAACTGATCCATTGGACAATTTCCTCCTGCTCACCGTTGTAGACAATTAACTTGACCTAGTAAGTACGAATAGCAGCTTGGGGAAAGTCTAGCTGAAAGAAGGTTTCGTAGGCATCCAGGGGAACCGCTAAATAAAGAAGCCGTTCTGGTTCAGTGGTCGCTAATGCAAGCCGATAGCTCAAGAATTGACCCAATGCCACGTAAAAATCTGTCACAGCCGATGGATTCAAAAAGCTTTTGATTTCCACAGCAATTTTCTCATTGTCCCGCTCTGCGGCCAGAATCCTTTCTGCGGCTAGATCTACTTGAAATTTAACGTCTCCGAACTGAAACCGTAAGGGATCTTCGGTAATGATCCACTGTTCCTTTTGCAATGCTCGTTTAACCGATTCGTGGAAGATGTCTTTAGCCATCAGTAAGCGGATTGTTGCAGTAAGGTTGAGATGGTCAAAGACTGCTCTGGGAGCATTGCAGTTTTGGTCAAGGTTATACGCAGGGTTGCGATCGCAGGTGGGGCGGGGTGATCCACAGAGTTGCGATAGTCAAAGACCGCTCACGAGCATCGCAGTCGTCTAATTCTGGGATTGATGGGTATCTAACCAATGAAGCAAATCCGAAATTGCACCAAAATCAAGCAATGCTTCACCCAGCAGCTCAAGTTTCTCCAGAGACAATATCTCCACTCGTGCCTTCACAGCTCCTGGTAAAACCCCAACCCTCCGAGTTAAGAGCTTCAAGACCAAGGAGCATTTACCCTGTTGTAGCCCCTGTGCAATTCCCCTTTCAAATCCAATTTCTTCAACACTGGTAATGTAAGGCACGGTGCGCTCCTCCTCGTAAAGCTTCAACTGCTGCCAAAAAGCTTGCTTCAATCCCTCTGGCAGGATCATAACCCAATCGACAAAACGGAACAGATTCACAATTTCTTGGCGTTCATATCCCTGCTCATACAAACGCCGAATCAAACTGAACTTATACTCCTTCCTTTGCTGGGGCTTGCGCACAGTCTTCCTTGCTTGCAAATGGGCCATCACCACCACAGCAAAAGGATTACGGCTTGCTTCCAACTCATCCCAGCGCTGGACATAGTCCAACAACTTGACAATGCCAAACTCAAACGACAGACGAGTCCCCGGATAGGAAAACCCATACTGATAGGGTCGCCAAGTCTTATTGCCATCACAGAGAATCGCCAAACTAATGGCAGGACGATGGAAACGGTCAAAAATGCGAATGTTGTACGTAAACATCCGCTCGGAAAAATGAGACTCTGCCTTTGCCTGAACCTCTAGGTGCAGCAACAGCCACAACTCATTGCCATTCACAAGCCAAACCTTGACCAATTGATCGGCAAAGCGCTTGCCAGTTTCAGATTCCGGGGCAATTTGCTGGAATTCTTTGTCCAAAAACTCGTGAGGACGGCTCCAATCAATTAGTTCAGCCGTTTCTGGGAAGAAGAACAACATGGCTTGCTGAAAGTATTGCCGCAGAATTTCCTTCCAGGGCGAGTCTTGATCTGAGCGGGTTTGAGCCATGAGTGTAGAGATGCCATTAACAGCATGAGACGTGCAATTGTATCGTTAACCAACAGACAAATACCCGGTCTAACCCCCGACCGGGTGAGGGATACAAACTTAGCCAGCGGTGTGCTTGAGATAATGCTGAATCGTCTGCAAACTCCAGTGGGCATTCTGGGCAAACAACAACGCCGACTCCAGATGGAAATAATTGTGCGTAAGCTGATACTGTTCAAGCTGCTCCAGAACCGCAACCACTGCACCAGCAGCATTAGGGGTATGCAACCGATGCACATCCTCCAATAACAAACGAGTCATAATCCCTTCACCGCCTGTAAAAACAACGTCGTTGCCAGACAGCGGATCGACTCCTCCGATGTCATTAGATCTGAGAACTGAGCTTGAGCCGTTTCCAAGCAAAAGCGCAGGAGTTTAGCATTCTGAGTCACCTTACCTGCAATCCCCCACTTCTGCTGATCCGACCATTCACCCGAAGTTGAGACTAAGGCTCGGGTTTGATGATCTGAGACTGCTTGTTGCTCTCGACTGGATAACATCGGAGACACCTTGACAATCTGATGTTTGGGATTCCCTTGTTTATCCATGCCAATGGGAACCAGTTGGACTGTATCCCCCTTTCGCAATTGCTCCACTTCCTCAACCGCTAGGTTCTTCCAGAGTTTGGCCTGTTCATCTCCTTCGGGATAACGGGTATCAGCAAACAAGACAGGATGATAAAACTGTCCTGGAGCAAACGTGCTTTCCTTGGGCCTACCGATGGCAATCACCTTGCAGGTTATCGGTGTAACGACTTTAGCCATGATGCTTTCTCTATTAAATGTGTCGGATCAATACTTGGGGCTGTTACCAGCCCCAAAGTTGGAAAACGGATGAGATGAATTCCACCTATCCACTTACTCAATGGCAAAGCCGCGAACGGTTCGTGGTGCTGTTCTACCCATAACCGGGGCGTTGGCAATGCGTTGGGCTTCTAATTGCCATTCGGAGAGGACAGGTGCTTCGGTTTCGTCTGGAAATCGTTTGATTCGCCCATCTGGGTCTATGGGCAGTTGTTTGAGTCCGGCACAGTAGCCCATTAGGTAGGTGTCATCGGCATATTGGGCGGGATAACCAAAGGCATCATCGGCTTTGCCTTCATAAAATTGTTCTTCGCCAGCTTGTTGGTTGGCTCGATACTGTTCCTGTTCAAAGTCCAGGTATTGTTCGTAGGTCATAATGGATTTACTCCAAGTAATTGGACATGTAGAGAGTGGTTAGATTGCGAGTCGTGGCCACTCTCTTAGTTTTTTGGCCAGTTTAGGGACTTAGCCAAGGTCGCGGAAGACTATTGAGCAGCTAAGTAATCGCACAGGGAGTTAAACCCTAGGTAACCCAGGGCTGCATAGAGATGTTTGCAGCAACCACCGCCTAAAACCTGAAACTGGTTTGCCCAATCGGGGCAACCACAGATAGAACCCAGTGGTGTTAGTTTGCACAGGTAGCTGCTGGCTGACTGTGAGTTGTAAACCCGAAAGAAACCAGGTTTGTCGAGTGGTTGGGCTTCTAAGGGTCGAGCTTGAACTTTGCGCCATTCGGCGAAGTGGGCCAGAAATAGCTTTTTGCTGAAGAACCGGGGCCGTTGACCTGCGACACAGGCAAAGACGACATGGCCCCAGACTTGAAAGTGGGTAATTTGGGTTATCGCACAACCCAAGATCCGCGATAGGGCTGATATGGAAAAGACAAGATTTAGGCTGGTTACCATGAGGCTTATCTCTAACTCAACTAAGTCTATTTTATCCTGGTAACCAGCAAAATATTATTAAGATTTATTGCTAGTAACCAGCAACTTAGATAAGCTGATGATGGAGGTAACAAAATGCCAAAAGGAAATCCACATCCAGTTCAACCCCCCGGCTTCCAGGCAGCCAAGAAAAAACCTATTGGCGAGATGCCCAATGAACCATTGGCAAGAAAGCCAGTAAATGTGAAAGTTGGCCTGAGTGTTGCTGCAAAAATTGAAGCCCTATCCCAAGCTGAGCGCATCACTTGGTTACGCCGAGTGATCACGGAAGCAGCCGAACGGGAGCTGATGGCACCACCAGATGAAACTTCTTAATCTGGTTATCCAACCGGAGGCAATGACCAAGGCGATGGAATTCGATAACACACCGACCAGCCCAAACCAATACCCCTACCCCCCTCTCCCCCTGATATTTCTCCCGTTTTTGCGGGTTCCCAAGGATAAGACAGAAGCATGGGCTGGATGTCCCGCCCACCAACAGAGGACTTTTGAATAGAGCAAGCCCCGGATGGGCGGGACAGACTGGGTGCCCATGCTATGCATAGCCAAAGAACCCGCAAAAACAGCACGGTAAGCGAACGTAGTGAACCGAAGCCGAGCTGCCCGGTGCGATCTCAGATCAGAAGTAAACGAAGCCGATGGGTAGGGCTGTAGCGAGCGAAGGTGAACGGAGCTGAGCTGTGCCAACAAATGACCGGATCGGCGACCGCAGGGAGCACTATTTTTCCAGAGCGAGTTTACGAGCCAGTGAGCAGAGAATCTCAGCGTAGCCCAAGCCTAAATGCACGGCTGAGGGACGAAGCGGTGCCCTAAGAAATACATGGAACACTTGCGCAGCGGGTGTGACTCATTTCGCTGTTCTGCATTGACTTGTAGATTTAAGAAGTAGAACAAAAGGTGAGAAAGCTTTTTGCACAAGGGTTTCAGATATCGTGAAACCTGGGTAGTCTAAGTTCTAGTACAGGGCAGGGCAAGAGCGCCTATTTTCAGCGTTATGGGTGCAATTGTGCAGATTTCCAAGCAAGAACGTGAAAAACTCATTAAAGCCATCAGTAAAGCATCTGGTGTAGCTCAGTATGCTCTAGCCAAAAAAATGAGCGATGAGCAAATTGTTAAAGCGTCTCAAAATCTAGAAACCTTGGAATATATTAAAAGTGCTAATCACTATAACCGATACTGTCAAAAACTCAAGACTCAAGAAGCAAATCAAAAATTAAAAGATTTTCTAAATGTTCAAAATTCAGAACTTTTAAATGCTGGAAAATGGCTGTTAAACGCCCTCTCCAATACAGGTCAGGATCGGAAGCAAACTCTGTTAGAGAAAAATTTAGTTCATAAAGATGATTATAACGAAACAGTTTCTGGAATGCATGATTCAATTTCTACAATTAGCAGTAATAGTGAAGATGCTATAACCGAAGCTGAAAAGAAAATCGCTAATCTCGAACAACGTATTGATACTTTGAAAGGTCAACTGATTAAAATTCAAGAGTATATTTCTTTCAACTACGGTGCGGATAAGTGGAAAGCAATCAAAGATACATTTAATATCAACTAAGGAGATAGCCATGAATATCAACGACATGAGTTATCGCCAGTGGCAGAAACGAAATACTGATGCCTTTCAGAAATTAACGAAGGAACAGCAAGCAATAGCCCGTCAGAATGGCTACTTCAACCTGGGATGGCAAAAAGTTCAGTATTCTTGGGATGTTCTACAGCAATTTACTGATCTACCTAGCTTATTTGATGCCAAGCTCAAAAAAGATGATCTTGTTGGGGCTGTGAATCAATCAATTCTAGAAGCAGAGCAAGCCCAAAAGATTGCTAAGCAAAGTATTTTAGATCTGGAGAAAAAACGTAAGCAGATTCAGGAACTTGCAAGTGCAGTCTTAAATAACTATCAATTACTGTAATGCCTAACATCAACAAGAAAAATCTTTCAGCATTATATCTTAGCACTGACATTGGCCAAACTTGGCAGAGTAGGCAAATGTTACCAGTCATTGATCATCCTACTCTTGGAAAGATTAGTCCTTATCAATATCGCACTCAGTATCACCAGAAGCCTTGTCCATTCTGTGGTCAAAAAATGGTACATGGAAAGTCACAACACAGTACAAGTTCTAAACATGAAGCCATCAGTCGTGGATATGAATATCAAGATTCTCAGGGAATGAAAGTTATCAATCGAATTGGAAATACTTATTTTCATCCTCATTACGTTACGCTAGACCACAAGCTCAATAAAGCTCGGATGCCAGAGCAGATGTTTGATTACGATAATCTGCAAATTATGTGCTGGAAATGTAACAACACCAAAGGCGACAATAACGCCTACGAGCTTCAGCATAGCCTCAACTATATCCAAGACCTTGCCCAACAGACTTTGAAACGCTACCCCATCATTAATTGATAAGCACTTCTAAACTTTGCCTGAACCACCCTTCCAACACAATAAATCAGGCAAACTTATTAATCGAGCCTCAATACCCTACAACCCTTACCCTGTATAGATTTGAGAGGTTTTAGTTTGAACTGTAGAATTGCTAGAATAGTCCATAAAAAGGCCATTTTACGGACTGTTTTTGTATGGGGTCTGTTAAGGGGGTTGAGAATCCCAATTTGGTGGTGCGGCGGGGGCTAAATTCAGACTATCGGAGTCGGGAGTATTTGACGCTGGAGGAGGTGGAGTTGCTGTTGATTGCGGCAAATTGCAGAGGAAGGCATCCGATCCGGGATAAGGCGTTGTTGTTGCTGATGTTCCGGCATGGGTTACGGGTGTCGGAGGCGATCTCGTTGCGTTGGGATGCGGTGATGTTGGAGGGGAAGGCTGCGTCAATAATGATCCGTAGGTTGAAGGGGTCTGAGTCGGGGTCGCATCCACTGCAACTGGATGAGGTGGAGTTGTTGCGGGAGTTGAAGCTGGAGTATTCGGGTTCGAGTTTGTTGTTTGTGAATGAGCGTGGGGGTGGGTTGTCGGTGGCGGGGGTGCAGAAGTTGATCCACCGTTGTGGGGTGTTGGCAAAGTTGGATTTACCTGTGCATCCGCATATGTTGAGGCATTCCTGTGGGTATTATTTGGCGAATCGAGGGTTTGATACGCGATTGATTCAGGATTGGTTGGGGCACAAGAGTATTCAGCATACGGTGAGGTATACCAAGCTGAATCCGGCGAGGTTTAATGAGATTACGTGGGGGTAGGGGGTGGTGCGATCTCGGGTTATGCACGGGCTTTGCGATGGTCAACGACCGCTCTCCGAGCATCGCAAACTAATATCCCCAACCATAGCGATCGCAACCTGTGGATAATTCACTGTCTTGCAGCGAGAGTTTGGGTATCACAGATGATTCTCTAAGCCTCTAAATCCTTGATGACAATGACGTTCAGCTCTTGAACTCGCTTCAGTTGCTCGTCGTTGGTGAGGAAGGCGTCACAGTTGGCTGCAATTGCGCTGCCAAGCTGTAGAGCATCTGGGAGTTTGAGAGTATAGCAATTTCTCAAATCTGCTGCGATCTGTCCAACCTCAGCTTGGATATCAATCATTCTGATTCCCTCAGTGTTGGTCAATAGAGCAATGAAGTTTTGCTGCAACGTCAGATTATTAGTGCGTAAGGGGATGACCAGGCATTCACTGAGGGTGACCGGAGATGCAATTGCAGATAAGATACCCGATTCGATTTGTCCAAAGATAGGGTCAATGACTATAGAGAACTCTGGTACTGCTTCAACATAGTAAATAACAGGTGATGTATCCAGGTAGATGGTTGAAACACCTTGCAGTGCAGCTTGGAGTTTCATAAACCTGTCCGTAAGTTCTGCTCTCGTTCATCCCACTCAGAGCGCAACTCGTTCACCCACTCTTGGGCATCTTTACCTTGGAGTAGATTAGGGGCAATACCTCGAAATTCAGAGAGCTTATGCTTGGACTTTTTGCTGATAGATAGATTCGCTAACCCATCCGAGATCTGCCGAACGAGTTCCCGGCGATCTTCTGGAGTGAGTTGCTCAGCTTGCTTCAGAACCTCTTGCAGTAACGGACTCATTAATCAATCCCCTCTTGAATCATTGACTCATTCAACTTGTGGTGCTAACCATCTTGAACAATTCAACATACATAGATCCTAGCTCCTGAATCGTTCATCCCAGAACAAGGGTTAATCCTTTCGCTTTTAGCTCACTTGGATATCTAAACAATATTATTTAAATATCTAAGTGATATCACAAGAACATAAGTATGAGTCTAATTTGACATTCTTATAGCCTTCAGATATTGAATCCCTTGCTTAAGCTGTGTGAGTCAGTGAGTTGAGTTATTCATCCTTCACCTGCTGCTCACGCTCCAATTTTTCGTAAATGGCTTCAAGGATCCATTGATGGCGACTGGGAGATGGACGACGGCGTTTAACTGAAGCATCTACTTCTGCGAGTAGATCGACCGGTAATCGCAGCTTTAATCCCTTAACTTCAGAGTCTGAATCATCCTGAGAACCATTTTGGGGTGCGATTACTTGTGAGACTGAACCACCCTCTTGGATGAAGGCTTCAACATTCGATGGCTTCCGTTTGACTACCATTTCAACCTCTGAATAAAATCACAACCAGTCTAAAATGACATCACTTATATCTCAAATAGATGCTTAAACAATATCATAATCTCAGCAATCGCTTTGGGATCGGGGGGTTTAAGTTCGGTGACGGCTAACCCTTGGGCAGCGGCACTGCGAAATGCTTTACGGTTGCCGAGTGGTGCATTGAGATAGGTAAGGTAGGGAATTTCAGACGCAATTGCTGCGGCTTCAGCATTGTCTGAACCTTTGGCATCAGCACGGTTGATCACGCACAAAGCTCTCAAGTTCTCGTTGAAGGCTTGGGCTTCTTCAACCAATTGGCCCACATTTTCCAGTGTCCAGACATCAAAGCTACCGGGGAGAAATGGGACAACATAAATCTGAGCTACAGAGAGTGCTGCCCGTTGACCTGCGGTATCCCGACCACCGACATCAATGATGATGTCGTCATATTTACCTGCTAAGCGCAAAATTTCAGACCGAACGGCTGAGCCATGAAGCTTGATGGAGGTATACCCGGCACCCACTTGATCAGTGAGGGTATCGTTGCGGACGATGGTAAAGTCGCTGGCTGTACCTTGGTCATCGGCATCGACCAGAAGGACGTCTTTCCCTTGCTGCGATCGCAAGATTGTTAAATTCGTCGCTAGGGTGGTTTTCCCGACGCCGCCTTTGATGCCCCCAAACACAAGAATCATTTTGACTCCTTATCAGAATCACTAGGGTATTGAGTCGATATAAATATAGCATCTTGATGATGTCATTTAGAGTGTCTTCAGAGTCTATTTTGAAGTATAAGTGTTAATCGATAGATACGCTCAAGCTTAAGAAAAGCTGACCTATCTGGAGGGGTTTTACTTGCAATGGTCAAAGATCGCTCTCTGGGCATCACAAAACCAGTTTTCTTACTTTGAACGATAAACTTGCGATTGCAGGCCAGTAGCAATCTCATAGCCTCGACGAATTTATTCAAGCTTACAAAAGAGTCAAGTTAATCTTTACAAGCTTGGCTTTGAATGAGAAAGCTTAGCGGAGTGGAGAATCTGAATTCGGTGGCTTAGTGGTGCTGAAAACTCCTGAAACTCCTTCAGGGCAAAAATTCTCAAGAAATGCTCCTTGTTGACAATTAAGACCCTTTTCAACGGGGGTTGGTCGTTTCAGAGCCTTGTTTTGAGTCAAAATCTAGATTCAAGTAAAGGTTGAAAAGTTTTCTGCACCACTGAGATTCGGTGGTGTAGCGGGGGAAAATTTTGATTATCGGAGTCGGAATTATTTAATACTAAAAGCTAAAAGTGGCTAAAGGTCACTCTCTAAGCATCGTAATTTTGTGGAAATAATTATGGCTCTTCCGGATTCGGTATGCCACTTAGAATCATAAATCGCCAGGATGCTTGCTGAGCAAGGCTTTCTGAGTTTTTGGCTCAAAAGATTGCTACAATCCCTTCCAAATAATGCTTTCAGCCTTTTTGCCCTTTGGGCGGCATACTAGATCCGGAAGAGCCATAATTATGGGGCACAGATAAATAGTTGTTCAGGTAAGGTGATGAAAAGTTTAAGATTGCAAGTTACCTAGCCTAGAGCAAGAACCTAGTTAATATAAGCCAAAGAAGAAAAAAATAGTGATTATATCAACTCTATCCAGTCCTTGACGGTGATTATGCACTCAATGACTCTATCTTAAGCTGGGAACAAGAAATCCTATCGGCGAGTATTGATGTAATAGACTCGATAGTATAAATTTCTAAAAAAGCATCGGGTTCTGCATTAAATAAGAGCTTTTGATCAGGCAATATAACCCGTTCAAAATACGAACCTATATTTGAAATACGGATAATTTGATGTCTGCTACTACTGTTTTGATAGCCGCAGGAAATGTGACGTTCAGAAATTAAATCTTGTGCCATGAATCAAGCCCAAATGAAGTTACATCTATATGTAACCCCATAACCGTATATGTGACATCCTCTAAAATCAGCGACTGATGTTATCTCATCATGCAACACTAGTAGTAAATACTTGTTAGTGTCTCTAGTTTTTCACCACTGGATCTGAACCACTTCTAGGATCCGTGTTGTGTAGACGTTCCAGGGTCGGCATTTTAAGGATGGCGAAAATTTCGGGACACTAACAAATACTTATTATTTTATCTGCAGGTTACTGCCTCAACTATAGTTTATTTGAACTATAGTTGAGGCAGTATGTAGTACAATTAACCTAAACTATGGAAAAAATATTTGTATGTACTATGACACTATTAGTAGCAAATGCAGAATATACAATTCAAAATTGTGTTCCTTAGATCTTGAGGTAATGAAAAATGTAACAAATAGTTCTATAGCGGTTGCCGAGCCGATGAAGCACATCCATGCCTCTAGAAGCCTTACTGTGAAAGCTTTCCAGAATCCTTTCTGTACCTCACTGAAGGCAGAAGCGCTATACATGATATAGTATGTTCACCAGGGGTAAAAAAACTGGAAATTGTAGTTAGTAAGAGATGTAGTGATTTCGGTAAATCAGGCATTAGAAAGCTTTGCTTAGTAACCATTCTAACAACTTAAGTTTTTAGTTAGAATCATTGGTCTAGAAGAGCTAAAAAACTTGATGTATAAAAGCTTAATCTTCAGAATAATATTTAAATTACAGCTAAACATTCACAATATTTAGCTGTATAACTGTAAATTAGTCTTCAAAAGTGTGACCAAGTAGCTGATTCACTGTCAAACGTGGAATATCTCGCTCATCCTCTTGAAATATACCAACTTCATTGTTAGCAGCTTCTTCTAAAGCTTGACGCACATCATTAAGATTTCTACATCCAAGGATCTTCCTATCAATTTCATTTTTCTTGCTGAGTAAATGATCATGCATTGCGTTATCAATACGTTGACGAAGAGATTCTTTGTTATCTAATAGTTCTTTGTCAACACCTATTAAGAAATCAATTTCATTAATCCAGAAGTCCGAAGATGCCTGAATGTCTGTATTCAAGAGAATTTTATCTAACTTATCTTGCGATTTATTATCTAATTTATCATGGAGTGCCAATTCACAGTAAGTATAAATATCTGACCGATTTTTTTCGGTCAGATGTTTTTTGAGTTTTTCATTATTAAAATCAACATCACTATGCTCTGAAGAGTAATATAAGTTTCTGAAATTCGATAAACCTGTCTTGATCATTTTACTAATTTCTGCTTTGTTTACTTTTAAACCTTGCACCTCAAATACACATCTAACTTGTTTTATGGATAATCCCCCAATCGTCTTAAGCATAAGAGCATTATAATCAGGTGAGACTGAAGCTTTTCTGAGAATTTCAAAAGCTGAGCTGATTTTGCTGAGATATTTATTTATACGATTCTCATCAATAGTCTCAATAAATTCACTAGTTTTTTGATCTGGAGAGAGACTATTATTCTTTAATCGAATAGAGTCAGCCTGAATAATACGAAAACACAGCCATCGCAACAAAGCCGATGAGTTATTAACTAACACGTCTGGAAAACAATAGTTGACATAAAGAACAATAGTATGTGATCTCATCATGACAGTGAATATATAGTTGTCATCAGCTTCTAGGCCAAGCTGTTGAGCAAAACGTGCTGCTGCAGCAAGCACCGACCAAAAGACTGCTACTGGAGTATCCACCAAAGACTTTAGTCGCCTGTAGACAGGAATACTGGCCATAGGAGATGAATCATATGTACTAATACGGAGTTGATTTCTACCGATTTTCTCAACCAGTTCAGACAGAGTCTTAATACCTAGTCGCTTCAGAAGTTGTTCAATGTTGGCTAAAGCTAGATCTGACACAGAGATACGTCGAGGTTTCTTGCGTTCCTCATCTTTTACGGTCGGACGACCTGGCTTAGGTAATGGTAAACCCTGGTTTTTCATGGCCTATTTAATACTATTTGTATATTTAGTATAAAAGCAGTCTATAAAAAATTTCCAAAAAGCTTCTCCAGAAATACTTTAGTCTTTTTTCAATTAGAATACGTTTCTTTAGGATACTGGCTATGTTTATTAGTCATGGCTTATTAGCCATGCTAAGATCGGTGCGGCTGCTGTTGCCAAAACTCTGTAAGCCTCGTAGCAGCTATCTTATCTTCCAATAAATGCCCCTTTTGTGGACTCTATCTCCTATGTCTTCATAAGGGGTTTACTTTGGAATGAAAAAATATTCTGCTACCTGTCACAAAGCTGGGACTCATGTTACTCACTCAATGAAAGCCGATGAAGAGAGGTCAAACTCTCAAAGCTCAAACTCTGGGATGTTTGAAGGTGTCGGAAGATCAAGAGTTCAATACATGAGGAAAAATAGCCCGATGATAGGTAATGTCCTAGCTTTAACTAAGCTCAATGCATCGTTCCAAGCAGTTATGCTATCCAACCTTGCTGTGAAGCGATGGTTCAAACCGCGATTTATCTTGCCAAGTATCAACACCATCAATTTGCTCAACCTTGCAGACAAAAATTGGTCTGGATCCACAGGGTTTATCCCAATTGATTTCCGGCTCCGAGGGCGAGATTACCAAATTTTAGATGATCCACAAGCTAGTCTTGGAATTCCAAAACTTCCTAAGTTTGTACTTCTCACGCTACTTCATTTCAATCAAATAAACAGGATAGATTGGTTGCGGCTTTATACCATCAGTCCTCCTTTAGCTTTCTAGGACTTTTCCTAATATGACTAGGACAAAAAAGAGTTCCCTTGCTGAGGAAAAATTTGGGTTCGATATCAGTATGTTACTCGAACCCAATAATTCCTCTGGTACGAGCTTGTTGCGCTTCATCCGCAAACTAGCTAAACGGTATCAAATCAAAGATATTGATCTATTCAATATCTTGTTTCAAGTAACTCTGCTAGGATTTGAGCAGATCCAGGAGACTGGTCACGAAATCTCTAATCCTGTAGCTTGGTTACGGATTCAAATTCTAGCAATCTTGCGGAATCAAGTACAAGCAAATGTTTTACAGGAAAGCCTTCCTTCAGAGCTGCGGATAATTAAGCAAATTATCTGCCATATACCAACTTCCCAATTGGAATTAGAAGACCAATTAACTCAGTTTGCTGAAGCTTGTAAAACTTTGTCTGTTCAGGAACAGGAAATCCTAAAACTGTATCTAGAGGAAGACAAAGACTACAAAGAGATCCGATCCTATTACCAAGGTAAAAACAATGATTCCACCAACTTATCAACAATTCGTAAATTGGTTTGTCATGCCAAAGAATGCGCTATCAAGGTGTACCACCAAATCGATGTTACAGAAAATTTGATTTGATCTCATTCTGATATTGAGATCTCAGTATCAATATCAGAATGAAAATTTCCAACTGAGAGTTAAAAGGAAGATAAGATCCATGGCCATTAAAGCCTCACCGATTGGTTTACTTAATTCACTGACTGAACACCAGCAATATCTAGTTAAGGAATACTACAACCTTCAACAGATGGCGTCTTTCCCAGATGATGCTACTCACCAACGTCTCTGTACTATTTGGGAAGAAGCACAAACTGATCTGATTTTGTGTAGAAGGCTCGAACTAATTGATGATCTTTGCAATGATTACCTAGATGAGGACACTGACGTTGAAAATAATCAACGTGCTTACTGGGCTGAATATTTAGTACCTCAACTACTGGTAAAACTTGATCAAGAAGACAGGAGGAAACCAGACAGTCACAAGGATGAAAACTTGAGCATTTTCATCGAATGTTCTGATGGTAAGCCTCAATTCTTTGAAATTCACTCAAAGGATAATCCGCAAGCAATGGAAGAGTTTAAAAATGAAATGTGCCGTCGATGTAATACACCCTATGGTGATCACAAAAAGTACTTATTCGCTGGATCAGGAATCTAGGATAAGTATTTTGGCGCTTTTTTTAGGAGTTAGGATGATGTCTGAAAAACCGTCGGATTAAGAAAATAACTGGCACCAATTGATATGCCACTTGATACGATAGATTAATGGGAGGGCATTGAATAAAGGCTCTCCCATTAATTTAAGAAATATCGTGGATAACTTCCTCTACAAATTCTTATTTGTGTTTCATTTCATCTGCTATAGAAATTCTAATTTGAGACTTGAAAAGAAGGAAAATCAGTTAGTGTCCCTAGTTTTTCGCCACTGGATCCCAGCCACTTCCAGGATCCCTGTTGTGTAGGCGTTCTAGGATTGGCATTTTAAGGATGGCGAAAACTTCGGGACATTAACGGTAATTAACTATAGGACACCTCGAAAAATAGATTTTGCGATCGCTGAAAATACTGAAACTTCGTTGCAAATTCTCAATAAGAGGCTCAAATTCTCATTGAATTATTCGAGGTGCCCTGTAGGATAGCCTCGCAGTTGGAAAATCCTTCAGGAGTTGAGTTTCGTGACTTGGCATAGACCAAGGCAATCTTACTATTAATTAGACACTCCTACTTAGAGCTGGTTGACTGACACATCTCCTGTAATGCTGGATGCATAAAAATCTCATTGTTGACTCCGTTCTACTACTAAAACTTTGATTCCATAAGCACTCTGAAAATTTGAGAGTAGCTAAACTTCTGCCTCACACTACTAGCTAGAAGCTTTTCTTATGCGATCACCGGAATACGAATTAAGAAATGTAACAATATTAACGTTAAGACAGCATAGAGTCTTGACGTTTTAAGGACATTAGATCGATCATGGATAGAGCTGTTGGTGGATTAAGTGAGAGGAGTGTCACAGCATCTGCGTGATTGCCTTGTCTTCCTTACTTTAGTGATGCAGAAAGCTCCTGGAACCCTTTCAGGGTAATGATTCTCAAAAAAATTCCCTTATTGAGAGTTAGACCCATATTCAACGAAGATTGGTTGTTTCAGAGCCTGAGTTTGATTCAAAAAACTAGTTCAGGCGAAGCTTGAAAAGTTTTCTGCACCACTAAGCTTCCTTACTATAGATCTCTCAAAGCGACCTTTTAATAAAATATCTGTGCTCCTTAATACAGAATGGTGCTAGCTTGTTTTGACTATCTACCTATATTACGGTGCAAATTTTTCAGTTTCTGTAAGACATAAATAAGCTGGTATAGCGCTTCTGCTCCTCATGAGGTACAAAACAAACTCTGGAAACCATGTATAGCAGAGCCTCTAAGATTTTAGTAGCACTTCATTCGCTCAGTAACCGCTATATATATCTAAACTGCATATCTCATGCTCCAAAGCTTGTACTGGTAAAGGATCGGGGTAAAAAATCAAATGCGCAACAGCTTAGTAACTTCAAACACCGATTGAAATTGAAAAATTTTTCTGTAGCCTGTCACAGTTTCATTAATCTTGTTACTCACTTAATGAAAGCTAATCAGAAGAAATAATCTAGCTAGCGACTAAGATTCAAAATCTTCTGAGCAATTACCAAATTGCATGACTAATAACTTCAGGTCATGGCTACATCTCTACGTCAAAAATAAGCTCAACCTTTGTAAATTGTGGTAATCATCATGACTCAGACAGCAGAAGAACAGACTGCTAAAGACAAGTTCAGCAATGCGGTAAGTGCTCTGTTACATCATCATGAGCATTCTGGTCGAAGCTTGAAAAATTTCATTTCAAGGCATGCTCGTCGCTACCATCTTAATGGAGTTGAACCTTGGGACATATTGTCCCAAGCTATTCTTCAAGGACTTGAACAAACTCAGAAAACAGGAGAGGAAATTTATAATCCCGTGGCCTGGTTACGAGTTGCAATCCTAGGAATTTTACGTAATCAAGTTCGGAATAATATTCGACAAGAAAACCTTTCTGAAAAAGTCAAGGTAAATAACCAATTGATGAGCGCATCACCAATGCAGACAATTGAGCTTGATGATTTAAGGTTTCAGTATCATGAAGCATTAAAGATCTTGTCTCATGAGGATAGAGAGATTTTGGATCTATTCTTTAATCAAGAAAAAAGCTATGAAGAAATTCAGGCATATTATGAACGAAAAGATGGTTATTTACTGAACTTACCGACGATACGTAAACGTGTTTCTCGTGCTAAGGAGCGTATTATCAAAGCATATCATCAACTTGATTTTTCCTCGGAAAAAACTCAAATCTCCTCAAAAATAGAAGCTAACAAAAATTGTGATCATTCGCTTCCCCCTTAAAAATTTATCCCCTCTGATTGTTTTTTGTGATCAGATGGAGTGCGAATAGTTTTCAAGTCGAAAGCATAGAACGTAAAGGAAGATAAGACTTATGGCTGCTAAAGCCTTGCTTGAGAAATTACTTGGTTCGTTAACGGAAGGCCAGATAAGTTTGCTGAGGGAATACTATATCATTCAGAGATCTTCATTGATTCTAGATGATGAACTTCACGAACGTCTCTGTACTATTTGGGAAGAAGCTCAATTTAATTCAGCTTTATGTAGACAGCTTGAATTGATAGATGACATTTGCAGTGATCCCTTAGAAGAAGAAACTGAACATGAGAAAAATCTCAGATCATATTGGGCAGAGTACTTGATACCTCACCTTGATGTAAAGCTCAATCAAAAACTTTTGAATTATCCAGAGATAGATTCTGTAATTCACCAAATCTTTTGGAGAATATTACTATCTCTCTCATCCAAGTTTATGTCACAAATCCCGAACAAACTACATCATGTTAAGATCATGATTAGGAAATGCTTTGAATCATTATTTATCAAACAATCTCTCCACCTCTTTGATATTGCATCAAAACTTTTTGAGATTACAGACGAAAGGTGGAAAACATTCACAAGACTGGCTCGATGTTGGACTCTGACAGGAGTATCTAACTGCTGAATGAATTTTCCATGCCTTGCTTGAGCATTTAAGGATTAAATCTGTAACTGTGACCAGGCTCCACAATGTGCTGAACATAGATGAATCTCAGTTACAGATTGCGATAAAGTTTTCGTTGCGTATTTTAGGAGGTGTCATATCTAATCTAAACACTTGTTTCTTGTGCTTTCTTGTCGAAGAGTTTTTAGGAGGTTTATTGATTCAAGAACTGATCTGTGATTAGACCAAAGAGACGAGTAGATGGAGGTAATGCCTATCTGAGAAATAGTTGAATTAGAACTGATGATATAGCATCGATCGATGGGGCTGCTTAATAACCGCTTATCAATAGGAGGAGGTGCTAAAACACCCCCCTATTGGTTTAAGCTACTCCTTCAGTAATTTGTCGTTACAGGCATCTGAAAAAAATTCCTTGTCTGCGCCAACAGAACAAGGAATGATTTAAAACGCTCCTAATCGGTGTTTGGGTATGAACTAACGACGTCCGTCTATCTTGACAACGCTACCATCCTTTCCAATGCTGAACTCAATCAGACCAGAGTATTGACTGAGGAGCAATGTTAAACTGGCCCCAATCAAAAGACCCCCGATAACAAATCGGGCTTTTTGGACAAATTCCACTTCAAATCACCTCCCAGCTCTAAACTTGACTTCACTACTGAGTAACTGCTGCAGCCATTTTGAGACACCCCTTGAGACAGTCCTCTTTATTTCTGGGGGTAAATTGTGGTATCTGAGAAATGATCGTTGTTTATCGAAATTCCTTTTAGACCATCACAAACCGTAGACCTAGAAGCTGAGCCCGCAACAGTCTTATGAGCTGCGTTTAGCCAAACACCAAATTGGCCAAGAAATCCAGACCCTCATCACCCCACGCTTGCAAGCCTCGTAAATGTCTAGGAAGTTTTTTCTATTGCCTTTGCTCTGCAATCCCCAAACTAACCTCCACCTGCAGCATCTGGTCTTGCATCCCCAACCACTTAATCTTCTTAACCACCCCCGCCCTCGGAGCCTTCACCATCCCAGTTGTAGCAATCTGTCCCTCCACCCCCTTCAACTCCTGTAGGATCTGCACCTTCTTCAGCGGCTCATCCCCCACCGAAACCTTAACCATTACCACCCTGCGCCGATACTCATCCCTGGCCTGCTCAAGTTGAGCCATTGCCACCCTCACCCCCATCCTCGCCTTGTCTAACTGCTGCCTCAACAACCCCAACTCCCGGCGTTGCCTCTCCATCGGCAACTGCTGCCAAGCCACCTGGGTAAACCCCACCTGATCCTCAAACCCCTGGATCTGAGATTCCAACCCCCGCACTTCAGCCCTCGCCTCCTCGACCTTTGCCAGTTCCAGCGCATAGGTCGGCTCCGGCTCCACCGCCGGAACAGACTGCTTAGCCTTTTCATCCAATGCCTGTAACTTCAGCAACAACCCCTGGCGCTGAGCCTCAAGCTGAATTCGGGCCGAAGGCCGATCGCAAATCACCTGCCCCTGACTGACCGCCTCCCCCTCCTTCACCAGCAGATCACTAGAAGAATCCAGCGACAGCCTGAGTTTCAGGGTTCTGGTTTTGGGCTTGGATTGAATGGGAGAAGGGGTACTTGCGGATGTGCTTGCGATCGCAGCCACGCCCCGATCTGTGGAAAACTTTCCAGCCTGATTACACCCAACAAGCAACAGCACCAAACAGAGAGGGACTAGAGAAGACATACACTACTCATCCCCCGACTCTCAAGTAATAGGGCAAAATCTGCACCTGCACCGCCCTCGTACCAAACCTGCACAACGCATTCAACGGCAGAAGCTGCGCCACCTTCACTTCAGCGAACCGAAACTTATTCGCCACCTTCTTCACCTCCATCTGATCCACCGGCAACACAACCTTCGTCGCCGCATTCCCCAACACATCCGCCGAAAGATGCCGCTCACTCTGTGACGCCAAAACCAAATTCAGACCATACTTCCTGCCATCCGCAATAATCCGATTCAGCGCCGCAGAGCGTGCCATCTCCTTCGCCTCATCAATAAACAGATAAGTCCTCGGCACCTTCCCCATCACCTCCCCCTGCAGCCGATGCGCATCCATCAACTGCTTCGCCAGAGACTCCGCCGCAATCGCCCCCAACTCCGGCGGCAACTTACATAAATCAACCCGCGACAACCGACTAGAAAACGGCACACTGGGCCGATTAAAGATCCCATAAGTGAACGTAGCCGCCAACTTCAGCTTTAACTTCTGACTCTCCTTACAAGGCTGCGCCTCATCCGATGCCCTCGATTCCAACTGCCGCTGAATATCCTGAAAATTCGGCGGCTCCAGATCCCAAGATCCCTGCTCCTCCTGGACAATCCCCCGCTGCCAGTAACAAGACTGCAACACCTCCAACATCAACCCCTCCTGATTCACCCCCAACTGCAAATTCTTCTTCAGCGTTGAAGTCACCGCAATCGCCTGCAGATTCGGGCCACCCTCCGGATCCAAATTCACCACCAGCGGATTAATCCCATAGGGACTACTCATGTGCAACGGGTAACAAGTTTCACCCAGCAACGTTTGGTCCCCATGAAAATCAATAATCACAATCTGCAAGTCTGAGTAATAACGGTGCAACTCATAAGCAATCGCCTTCAGCGTCTGCGTCTTACCCGAACCCGACGCCCCAATCACCACCACATGCCCATTGGGCAACACCTCTGGATTCCAATAGATCCCAGAACCCAACAAAATCCCTTGCTCCTCTACCTCCACTTCCACCCCGGATAGAGATCTAGCTGCAGGCTGTAAGACCGGAGAGGGTAACGGACGTTCCTTTCTAGAAAACATGAATAGACCTCACAATTAAACTACCCGTCGCCGAGAACTCCCACAAGAACTGCTCCACATCCTGGGGACTCGCTGCCTGCAGATAAACACTCACCGCCTGGTTACCTCCTGGCTGCACCCGAATCGGATTAAACCGATCCGGATAAATCGGCACCATCAGATCCTCTGCATCTTCCAGAAGTAGCAACCCCGATACATACACCCGATCTGATTGAGGTAACCCTGCAACTAGATCTGCAACCGAGTCCTCTTGTAACTGCAACTCCTGCACCGATTGCCTGACCCGACCCCGACGCTGCAACCGAACTTGACTCACTAGAATCTGACACTCCTGCGTCTCCCCAGCTCGGTATAACCTGCCCGATGAATCCTTCAACAACAGATCGGATTGAGTCAACGGCTGTACCACCTCAAAAAAACCGGCAACGGATTGTTGGGTTGCTGCGTTGCGGCCCGTTAGCTCAACAAATAACAGATATTGGTTTTGCTCCTGGGCGACGATCTCCACTGCCCCACTGGTAAAACCTAAGGTTTGATTGAACGCCTTGAGGATCCCACCATTACTAGCAATGTTGATACTGGCAATTGCCAGACAAACCAACAGACCCAAGATAAACACTTCAGCTCCACTACCCGTAGACAACCTCAGCCGAGGATTGCCCGGAATCACCAACCGGGCTGGGGATGGATAGAAGGCACAAACCCCAGACTTGGTGAAGACATCGCCAAACCATCCACAGAAATAACCCAACACCAGGGCTTGCCAGAAGGCAAAACCCCAGGTGAGGGCCGGTAACGCAACGAGACTGAATACAACGGTCGCTAGAAAACTATGACTGATGGAACGATGGGGAAACCTGCGTTCTAACCAATGACTCAACGGAAATAACACCCGACCGGGAAAAGATTTGCTCGTATCCACATCCGGTAACTGGGCAGCAACAGCAGATAATCCCAACACCATCGGATTTGCCGTGCCCATTACCAGTGAGGTAACGGCAACGGAAAACACCGTATGGGTGACCACCATCATTGCCCTAACCTCGTGGACTTGCGGGGCATCGAGGCAATCAGTAACCGGATGATGCCAATGGCAACGGTGAGAATGCCTCCTATTAAATAGAGAGTGGTGCTGTTCATCCCCAGACCGATGAAGCGAACGATGACAAACACCATCAACCCGGCAATCAAGAAGGGTGTGCCATCAATCCATTGGGTATGGTCAGGACTCGGTTCATCCAATCCCAGATATTCTTCTTTGACTACTCGCTGGGCCAACATGGGATTCCCTGCACAGCGCTGCTGCAGATGGGCAAGCTGTCCACTGGTTAATTCCAGATCTAACGCCAGGGCGGCTTGCTGCATAATCACTCGAATGGCTTTATCGCCCAGGGGCTTTAGTTCGATTCGAGGTAACCGGAGAAAGATATCTCGTGCCGGGGGAAGGTGGCGAGTAACAACAGGGGCTGGCCCTGGTCATGGAGGTCTTCTAACCAAGCGCGGAACTGAACGGTGTAGCGCTGGGCATCGTCGCAGATCAAGAATGCAGTATTTTGCTGAAGGAATTCAGCGATGGCTGTGGCCAACTCAGCACTGTTCATGATCTTGCCTTCGAGGCTCATGGTATCCACTCCTAGTTGATGGGCTAGATCCATGAGGGATTGCTTCACGGTGAGAGGGCGGGCAATGGCTACGGTGAATCCCAGTTCCTCTAACTCTGTGGCAACGGCTTCACCTAAGACGGTCTTGCCAATTCCGGATTCACCAACCACGAGCAAGCTGGAATTGGCTTGGAGAGCTGCGAGGATCCGGCGCTTCTCGGTGCTGCGGTAAAAGGTGGCGCTGGGATCCTCAACGGGCAGGATGGACATTGATCTGCGCTCACCGTTATCGGAGACGGCATAGGTATAGAGCCGTTCTTCACCGTTTTTGAGGGTGCGTCGCCGTCGCTCGATCTGCATGGTTGATACACAGGTATGGTTTGGTGCTGATCCACACCCCCACTACCATGACGACGAGGAGCACCAGGGCTATATTTATGAGGCGATTTCGATGACGTTCTCGGCGGCTGTGACGGATGACGGCCTGCTGGAGTTCAGATATCCAACTGAACCATTCCCCCCAATCGTGGAGATCGGGGTGGCCGATAAAAAATTTTCGGGCTGGTAATACAACGCAACACCCGTCAACATTTCTTTCAGACGACTGCGGGATTCATCCACGCTCTGTTGCAGGTTGGGGTCTGAGAATTGGCGGGTGGCACAGTGAAGCATGGTCAGGGCATCCATTGAAACGAGGATCCCGGCTGCGCGTTGTTCGGCAGCGGCTCGCACCATATCCAGATCTTCTTGGGCGGTGGAGGCGGTTTCGCGTTCGGCGGCGGTGTGGGCTTGGGAGCTGACGCTGCGTTTTTTACTTTTAAAACACCGTTGTTTGACTTCGTTTAATACTTCTTCTGGGTATTCTTTGGCTTTAGAAAATCCCATTTCTGCTGCGATTTGTTCCACCTTTCTACGGGTGGTGTATTCCATTAGTTCTTCTATGCGTACCATGTTGGATTACCTCGCATTCTGTCTAACAATTCTCGGCGATTCCCGCCACGAGCGTAATGCAAATTAATAGCCCTGAGCTGTTGCATTTGATCCTCATTGAAGTAACTGAGTCGTGCCTGAAATCCTAAATCAGCGCACCATTTGCTAATCAAACTGGGATCTAAAGGATGCTCTAACGACCGTCCACGTTCTCGGGAGAGACGGTCTAAGGCAACATGACGGGGCGTTTCGGGTAATCGCTCCATGATTTGCTTCCTGATAAATGCATAAGATACCTTTGACGTAAGTTCACTATACGATCAACTTTATGAATTCTTCAAGAGGAGTTAACCAGACTTTAACCCTTTGTAATAGATAAATAGAAATTTATGCCATTTATACTCAGTTCGGGAAATAGAATTTACTCTTGAATGATTCATTTGTTCATGGAATTGTTGAATCATTCATTATGTATTCGGTTAATAAATCTCTGAATGTCTTTTGACATAAGGTATTCACCTCAATGTCACTTTTCCTTAATGTGAACAAACTAATTCCAATTTGTACTGAAATAGAACTGGTGAACCAAAATGGCTAGTTTGAAGTTATGTTAACCAATTGTTGCGGGATTGATACAAAGTATTCGCAGATTTGGGATGCTCACACACCACTCTGCGAGCATCCCAATGTATAACCTCTCTTGTTGAAAAAACGTGATCCTCAAAAACGGAAAAAACTAGAAATAGAGTATTTAACAGGTTCCGGGGGTTCCAAGGGTTCCTTAGGTTCCAAGGGGTTGAAAGCCTTGATATATAAGGGTTTTAGATCCAAAGGTTATGGAACCTTGCCCAGGTTCCAGCAGGTTCCATAGGTTCCGGCTTTTGGAAAGTGCCTCTGGGACTGGATCTTCTACCAAGGGTCGGAACCTTAATACCCTCCAAAAGGTTCCAGTGGAATGGAGAAAAACGGAAAAAACTAGAAATAGAGTATTTAACAGGTTCCGGGGGTTCCAAGGGTTCCTTAGGTTCCAAGGGGTTGAAAGCCTTGATATATAAGGGTTTTAGATCCAAAGGTTATGGAACCTTGCCCAGGTTCCAGCAGGTTCCATAGGTTCCGGCTTTTGGAAAGTGCCTCTGGGACTGGATCTTCTACCAAGGGTCGGAACCTTAATACCCTCCAAAAGGTTCCAGTGGAATGGAGAAAAACGGAAAAAACTAGAAATAGAGTATTTAACAGGTTCCGGGGGTTCCAAGGGTTCCTTAGGTTCCAAGGGGTTGAAAGCCTTGATATATAAGGGTTTTAGATCCAAAGGTTATGGAACCTTGCCCAGGTTCCAGCAGGTTCCATAGGTTCCGGCTTTTGGAAAGTGCCTCTGGGACTGGATCTTCTACCAAGGGTCGGAACCTTAATACCCTCCAAAAGGTTCCAGTGGAATGGAGAAAAACGGAAAAAACTAGAAATAGAGTATTTAACAGGTTCCGGGGGTTCCAAGGGTTCCTTAGGTTCCAAGGGGTTGAAAGCCTTGATATATAAGGGTTTTAGATCCAAAGGTTATGGAACCTTGCCCAGGTTCCAGCAGGTTCCATAGGTTCCGGCTTTTGGAAAGTGCCTCTGGGACTGGATCTTCTACCAAGGGTCGGAACCTTAATACCCTCCAAAAGGTTCCAGTGGAATGGAGAAAAACGGAAAAAACTAGAAATAGAGTATTTAACAGGTTCCGGGGGTTCCAAGGGTTCCTTAGGTTCCAAGGGGTTGAAAGCCTTGATATATAAGGGTTTTAGATCCAAAGGTTATGGAACCTTGCCCAGGTTCCAGCAGGTTCCATAGGTTCCGGCTTTTGGAAAGTGCCTCTGGGACTGGATCTTCTACCAAGGGTCGGAACCTTAATACCCTCCAAAAGGTTCCAGTGGAATGGAGAAAAACGGAAAAAACTAGAAATAGAGTATTTAACAGGTTCCGGGGGTTCCAAGGGTTCCTTAGGTTCCAAGGGGTTGAAAGCCTTGATATATAAGGGTTTTAGATCCAAAGGTTATGGAACCTTGCCCAGGTTCCAGCAGGTTCCATAGGTTCCGGCTTTTGGAAAGTGCCTCTGGGACTGGATCTTCTACCAAGGGTCGGAACCTTAATACCCTCCAAAAGGTTCCAGTGGAATGGAGAAAAACGGAAAAAACTAGAAATAGAGTATTTAACAGGTTCCGGGGGTTCCAAGGGTTCCTTAGGTTCCAAGGGGTTGAAAGCCTTGATATATAAGGGTTTTAGATCCAAAGGTTATGGAACCTTGCCCAGGTTCCAGCAGGTTCCATAGGTTCCGGCTTTTGGAAAGTGCCTCTGGGACTGGATCTTCTACCAAGGGTCGGAACCTTAATACCCTCCAAAAGGTTCCAGTGGAATGGAGAAAAACGGAAAAAACTAGAAATAGAGTATTTAACAGGTTCCGGGGGTTCCAAGGGTTCCTTAGGTTCCAAGGGGTTGAAAGCCTTGATATATAAGGGTTTTAGATCCAAAGGTTATGGAACCTTGCCCAGGTTCCAGCAGGTTCCATAGGTTCCGGCTTTTGGAAAGTGCCTCTGGGACTGGATCTTCTACCAAGGGTCGGAACCTTAATACCCTCCAAAAGGTTCCAGTGGAATGGAGAAAAACGGAAAAAACTAGAAATAGAGTATTTAACAGGTTCCGGGGGTTCCAAGGGTTCCTTAGGTTCCAAGGGGTTGAAAGCCTTGATATATAAGGGTTTTAGATCCAAAGGTTATGGAACCTTGCCCAGGTTCCAGCAGGTTCCATAGGTTCCGGCTTTTGGAAAGTGCCTCTGGGACTGCATCTTCTACCAAGGGTCGGAACCTTAATACCCTCCAAAAGGTTCCAGTGGAATGGAGAAAAACGGAAAAAACTAGAAATAGAGTATTTAACAGGTTCCGGGGGTTCCAAGGGTTCCTTAGGTTCCAAGGGGTTGAAAGCCTTGATATATAAGGGTTTTAGATCCAAAGGTTATGGAACCTTGCCCAGGTTCCAGCAGGTTCCATAGGTTCCGGCTTTTGGAAAGTGCCTCTGGGACTGCATCTTCTACCAAGGGTCGGAACCTTAATACCCTCCAAAAGGTTCCAGTGGAATGGAGAAAAACGGAAAAAACTAGAAATAGAGTATTTAACAGGTTCCGGGGGTTCCAAGGGTTCCTTAGGTTCCAAGGGGTTGAAAGCCTTGATATATAAGGGTTTTAGATCCAAAGGTTATGGAACCTTGCCCAGGTTCCAGCAGGTTCCGGCAGATTCCAAAAAGATGGTATATCTACGTAGAAAGAGCATTTTGCAGAAAAAGTAAGATAAATATAGACAAACCTCTTTTAAATGCTTGATAATAGGGAAACGTGTAATTAATGCACCTTATGTAGTCCGGATTTTGCTGCGACTACATAACAGTAAAGTTAAGTAAGTTCGCAGCAGGCCGCTAGCTACATAAGTTACGTTCCTTAGGATTTATGGAGGATACGTGGTTATGGATAGCGTGCTAACGTCCGTCCATTATGTTTGGATTTGGAGCTGTCATTTGGATTGGGCAAAAATAAATGGGATTATCTCAATTATTCGCCTAATTTATGATGTTTCCATCCGTCAATCTCGCAAGTAAATATTTTGCTCGTGAGATGTTAAGAAACAAAACCCCAGGAGTGTTTTACTTCTGGGGTTTTGCCATTTAGGGTCAAATTGTTGGAACCCTTGGAACCCACTGGAACCTAGAAAGAGTTCCAGGGCTAGTTAAATTGGATCCTTGATATACCTAGGTTTCGGCCCCCTGGAACCTATGGAATCCCTGGAACCCCGGAACCTGTTATTTTGTAGAAATCTTAGAAAAATAGATTTATTTTGATCACTCTCAAGCCCTAAGAAGTTGCTTCTCATAAGTAGGGTAAGCCTTGAAACCATTACAAATTAAGCATTACAGCAAATACGCATCAATTTGGGTTCTAGGAATTTGTATGGATCAGTGAACCCTCAACAGGTTCCATAAGGTTCCAGCAGCATCGATGGCCTGATGGCTCTGATAACGCTGAAACCCTTATAAGGGTTGAGTTTGCGGCAAATTTCAAAGGTTATTGAGCGGCGAGAGGTTCAATGACTGGAACCTGTGGAACCTAGTGGAACCTAAAGAGAGTTCCAGGGCTAGTTAAATTGGATCCTTGATATATCTAGGTTTCAACCCTCTGGAACCTGTGGAATCCCTGGAACCCCCGGAACCTGTTGTTTTGTAGAAATCTCAGAAAAAGTGGATTCATTTGAGTCTTTCCAAAATGCAGTGAAGACATAGACTCGGATTTTCTTCCCGTCTACCCGTCTGCCTAAGTAGGGCTTACCATCAGCACCAGGAGGTTTGAGCCAACCTTTAGCCTGGAGTGCCTTCGTGAGTTGAACCCGATCTGCATCTTTGACGATCTCTGAGTTAAAAATTGCGTTGGGAACCCAAAACTCAAACTCATCATCAAATTCATCTTTCTTGCGGTAGGCCAATAGGTTCCGAACCTTTTGCTCCTCTGGCTTGAGATGAGCTTGGTAGATCCGATCACTATGCTCACAACTGACAAACAAATGCTCAATGCGTTCAAGAGCTTGTTTGATCTCAATAGAGCCAGAACCACCTCTGGCATTCATCCAATCAGTAAATAAGGTATTAACTGCCCAACTAACTTGCTCCAGTGGGAATGGTAATAGGCTGTAACCATGGGCCACTTCCAACGCCACTTGTACCAACGCAAATCTCAATGAAACCCGCCCAATGATTTCTTCAGTTGGTGATACCGCTCTCAAGTTATGAGACACATCCCATAACCGCTGAGTTTGAGACTTTTGCCAATCCTCAGATGTAGGATTTAACGTCAGTTGCTGGAGAAGGGCATTCAACGCTGTTCCACAATTTTTTTCCACGCCTGTCTCTAAGGCTCGGATAAATTCAGCTGGATTTGCAAATTTGCCGATGGACTCCAGAACCCCGTAACCATGCTCTGGACAAGCTGGAATATCTGGCATCCTCACCTCTTGCCCACCCTTAATTGCAATGTTGGCCGACTTTAGGTAATGGGTGAGAGCAACTTCCCCAGTGCTGAGATACAAGGTATTCCAGGTTTTTGGAGGTGTTGCATCTCCATTCCGCTTTGCCCTGGTTTTGCCCTGGCCATTGGCCAACATATAGGCTGCCTGACCAACATCCTTCGGTTCCGCTTGGCCAATCTCATCGAGAGGCAACAATAAATTATTGTGGGCACTGGCAACACCCTCTAATCCATTAGCAGTGGCTCGCCAGAGTGTGATTGCTTTTGAGGGTATGCCCATGACGGAAGTTGCAATCTTCAGGGTTGAGGTTTTACCGGTTGAGGTTGCACCGTAGAGATGAAAACCACCACTTTCCACATCCAAGATGGGGGCTAAGGGTGCAGCAAAGGCACAGCCCAAGGCAAAAATTAATCGAGAGTTACCTGTTGCCAGACTAGCGACTTCAGATTTCCAACTCTCTAGCGTTCCTCGCATCTCATAGGCAGAGTCTTTTAAAGGTTCAACGTCTCCGAACCGGATTGAATCATCCCCATAGGTTCGGTTTTCTAAGACGAAAGACCCATTAATCCATCCTGTACGTTCGGTAACAGTGTAAATTTTGTCTACTTCACTCCCCAATTCTGTTAGGTATCGTTTTAGTTTTTGGTTTGGTCATAAACCAGACCATAGCCACGACCTAAAAGCTCATCAATTAAGAGAGATGGGTTACTGGCTAAACCATTGCGCTTCAATAACCATCGTCTGGTTTCACCGCGAATGGTTTTGAACTCTAGATATAGCGCTGCACCTGTATTGTCCGGCTTATCCACATAGGCAATTGCTGTGAGATGATTACCAATCCGAGTTTGAATGCGCTTAACCTGCCCTGTTTTACGATTCTTCTCCCAGGATTCCCATACAAGGCCAGTTTCCGGAGAGCTGTAGAACCGTGGTTTTGTCTCCTCAATCGTAGATTCACCCGAGTCCATCGCGAGTAACCGTTCGATTGGTTGCTCCAACGATGAATCGCTCACTGTTTGCACAGATCCCAAAACCTGATCTTGGGTGAGGCGGTTTTCTAGGATCAATCCCGAACATCTAATCCACCCGATTCCGGAAGCCATTCGGGTGACCAAAATGCAGACTCAGGATAAGGCTTGAGCTGCTTAGCCATGGGAAAGAGATTGAGATAGCGGCTAGCTTTCTGCACACCGGGTTGATCTCGATCCACACAGACCACCAAGCGATCTTCATAACCTGATAGGAGTTGACAAATTCGACTATCTGCAATTGAGCGTCCAAAGGCGATTGCTGGAATGCCCAATTTCCACAGCTCGTCCACCGTTAGCTCTGATTCATCAACCAGAAGTGGTAGGGTTGGCTGATTTTTTACGGTTGCGATCGCATCTAAGTAGCGATAGGGCAGAAGGATTTCACTCGCAATGCCAGAGGGTGTCCACCAATCTTTCTTTTTGACTGAACCATCGTCTTGTTTTTGATAAACCCGCACTTTAGTGCAGACTACTGTTCCAGATTCATCAGTGTAAGGAAATTTAAATTCTTGATCGGTGGGGCGATAAGCAGGGTTTTTCTGGGGTTGTTTGTCAGGGACAATCCATTTCCCCCACAAATGATCCCGAGTGGGGCCAATCCAGATGTAATCACCAATTTGATCACCCTTGACTCTGCCATTGACTTCGCTATGACAGAGGACTAAGCCTTCGTCTAAGGAGATCCGACAGTCCCCGTCTTTGGTGCGAGTGCAAACCGGGCAAGGTCTTTTGGCTGAACTCGTCAAGAATCTGCTTCTATTCCCCTCTTGCCTCTGTGGGTCAGTAGTCATTTCCGTATCCTTTATATTTAGATGTTTCTGAGCTGAGATCGCGGCTTTCATCACCGCGATCTCTTTGAAGAGCAATGAAAGTGCGTTTGTAGGGCTGGAGGTTCACAGGTTAATCACTCATACGATCACCTGGAACTCGGCTTTGACAATGCCTCTTTGCTCCCAGCCACGCAAATGACCTGACCAGATATTGCGTCTTAAATCTGAAGCTTGATTTGAAACGATGTGCGCTCCAAATCGAGGATTCGGTTGTACCGTCTGACAGATGCACTAAGACTTTGGCCCGCTTTTTTTTCAGCAGTAAGTCTTTAAACGCCTCTTCATTGGGGGTAAAAACCAATTCGGGTTTTTCTTTTAATCCGGTCAGTCTTTCTGTTATGGGGTTATCTATACCTTCGTAGCTGTTCAGCAGCTTTTCGATCACACTACCGGGATTAGCAAAACCTACTGCGTGTTGTTCAAGCCGTTCATAAAGTGAATCCGACACGCGAATCACTGGCATACCCAACCTCTTCAATCAATCTTTCAACCATGTAACCATGATTCAACTGACAGATATGCAATTCGATACATTACTTAATCTGACGAATTTTTGCCTTGTGTTTTGCAGAGACTAAAAAGCTCCTCAAGGTCTAAATGCTTGGGGAGCTGGCATGATTTGGAGAGTTATCCACAGGGTTGCAATCGCAAAGACCGGTCAACTGCAATGCTCACAGTTGACCGGGGGATAACTCACAAAGGTGAGATCGCAGGTTTTCTACAGGGTTGCGATCTCAAGCTATTCTTCACAGGGAATGATTCACAGGGTTGCGATCGCAGGTAGCAGGAAAACTGTCCATAAGGTTGCGATCGCAAGATTGCTGGGAAGTGTGCACAGTAGAGCGATCGCAGTCGTCTAATTCTGGGATTGGGGATTGTAAATTAGATTGTGTCAAGAAGGAGAAAAGAGATCTAATGAACTAATCAAGCTGAAGAGATAAACTCATGAACTTTCGACCCGAATTACTGGATGAATTGCTCCAAGACTATAAAGGAGCTATGGATTTAATCGGAGAAGGCGGAATTCTGAAAGAACTGAGCAAAGCATTGGTAGAGCGATGCTTAGACGCAGAGATGACAACTCACCTCGACAACAGACGTGAACAGAGTCATCCATCAGAGAAATCTAAATATCGCCGTAACGGTCATAGCAAAAAAACGATCAAAGGGGAATTCGGAGAAGCCGAGATCGAGATACCCCGAGATCGAGAAAGCGAGTTTGAACCGATCTTAATCAAGAAGGGTCAGACCCGCTTTGATGGCTTTGATCAGAAGATTCTGGCGTTGTATTCACGGGGAATGAGTACCCGTGATATCCAGGCGCAAATCCAGGATCTCTATGGGGTAGAACTATCCCCCAGTCTCGTTTCCAATATCACGAATGGGGTAGAGGAGGAGCGTAAGGCTTGGCAAAATCGCAGTCTTGATGCCTTGTACCCGATTGTCTATTTTGACGCTATTAACGTTAAAGTCCGCCAAGATGGCAGGGTGATCAATAAAGCCATTCATCTAGCGCTAGGGTGAATCTCTCCGGTAACAAGGAACTCCTGGGGATGTGGATGACCCAAACGGAATCCTCTAAGTTCTGGCTCTCTGTGCTGACAGAACTCCAAAATCGAGGTCTCAAGGACATTTTTATTGCTTGTACTGACGGATTGACGGGGTTTCCTGAAGCGATTGAAACGGTCTTTCCCCAAACCCAGGTGCAATTGTGTATTGTCCACATGGTACGCAATTCCCTCAGCTATGTCTCCTATAAGGACAGAAAAGCCGTAGCTGCTGATTTGAGGTTGATTTATACCGCCAGCACTGAAGCGGAGGCTGAACAAAACTTAGTCTCCTTTGCCGAGACTTGGGACAAGCAATATCCAACTATCAGCAAGTCTTGGTTGAACCATTGGCAACGGATTATTCCTTTCTTTGCTTACCCCATGGAGATTCTGCAGAGCCATCTACCCTACCACTAACGCCATTGAATCTCTCAATATGACCCTCAGAAAAGTCCTCAAAAATCACGCGGGTTTTCCCCACGGATGATTCTTCTGCTCTCAAGGTGATTTATCTGGCTATGAGCAATATCGCTAAAAAGTGGACGATGCCCATTCGCGATTGGAAACCTGCTCTCAATCGTTTCGCTATCGAATTCCCTGACCCGTTTCCCTCTCTGATTCTTACCCTTGACACACAATCTAGCTTGACAGACCCTGGAGATTAGATGGGTATCTAACCAATGAAGCAAATCCGAAGAATTGCAAGCAAAATCAAGCAAAGCCTCACCCAATGAGCTCAAGTTGCTCCAGAGACAACGCCACTCAACTCTCTGTCTTTATTGCTTCTGAGAGGTTACCAACTCGCCATGACAACTGCTTCAAGATCATGCCGATCGCTCCCCTTGTTGTAACCCTTGTGCAATTCCCTCTTTCCAAATCCAATTTCTTCAACACTGGTAATGTAAGGCACGCTGCGCTCCTCCTCGTAAAGCTTCAACTGCTGCCAAAAAGCTTGCTTCAATCCCTCTTCGGCAGGATCATAACCTACAATCAGACAAAAAACGGAACAGATTCACAATTTCTTGGCGTTCATATCCCACTGCTCATACAAACGCCGAATCAAACTGAGACTTATACTCGCTTCCTTTGCTGGGGCTTGCGCACAGTCTTCCTTGCTTGCAAATGGGCCATCACCACCACAGCAAAAGGATTACGGCTTGCTTCCAACTCATGTCCCCAGCGCTTGGACATAGTCCAACAACTTGACAATGCCAAACTCAAACGACAGACGAGTCCCCCGGATAGGAAAACCCATACTGATAGGGTCGCCACAGTCTTATTGCCATCACAGAGAATCGCCAAACTAATGGCAGGACGATGGAAACGGTCAAAAATGCGAATGTTGTACGTAAACATCCGCTCAGGAAAAATGAGACTCTGCCTTTGCCTGAACTCTCTAGGTGCAGCAACAGCCACAACTCATTGCCATTCACAAGCCAAACTTCCTTGACCAATTGATCAATAAAGCGCTTGCCAGTTCTGTGATTCAGGGGCAATTTGCTGGAATTCTTTGTCTGGCAAAAACTCGTGAGGACGGTCTCCAATCAAGAATTAGTTCAGCCGTTTCTGGGAAGAAGAACAACATGGCTTGCTGAAAGTATTGCCGCAGAATTTCCTTCCAGGGCGAGTCTTGATCTGAGCGGGTTTGAGCCATGAGTGTAGAGATGCCATTAACAGCATGAGACGTGCAATTGTATCGTTAACCAGCAGACAATACCCGGTCTAACCCCCGACCGGGCCACAGTCACCATCACTTAGCCCAGCGGTGTGCTTGAGATAATGCTGAATGGTCTGCAAACTCCAGTGAGCATTCTGGGCAAACAACAACGCCGACTTCAGATCTCCTGGATCATTGTCCATACATGGCAGTAAACGTTCCGTAACCTCAATCATTGCTTCCGGAAAAGCCCACTGCATCTGTTTTTCAAGTCGTGCAGCCTGGTCAGTCGTCATCTGCTGATTTGTAACCAGATTCCGAAAAACCCCAGCTAAAATTTCCTGCGACCAGTGAACTTGATACAACCCTGCTTCAGCAGCACATAGCAACGTGTCCCTTAAATACATCGGATAAAGCACACAAGAATCCAAAATCACTGGAAAAGCTACCATCCTGTTTTAAAGCTCGTTATCCCCAGCAATTCCAGACTCAGAATAGAATCCAGCCTCTTGACTCATTGCTGCTAACTCACTCAACGTTTGACGGCGATCCCTATCCCGCTGCTGTTTGTAAACCATCAAATTCTCAAGCGAATTCGGCGATGCGTCCCTACCTTAATGAATGCCAGCACACCCTGATCCAGAGAGCGTATAGAGATAAGGACAGGAGACACATTCAGTAAATCCTAGCTGCTTCCTGACAGCTTCTCAAAATAATGATCGTGGGGAACCAGTGAAATTACCTGCCCTGCCGCCATCATCTACGAGTTACCTGCCGCAGAATCTGATATACCGAATCCGGCAAACGGGATTTCCTCACCATCTAGCCCAACTAATTTTGGGTGTGCTGTCTCCAGCATCACGTCCAAGCGCTTTCCATCACCGTGAGAGTCAGGATCCGGAACAAACACAGAATCCACACAGACCGTCGTACCCCATCCATTAATCCGCAAACCTCACCTTAATGAATGCTCCCCCTAGTCTAACTGTACATAAGTGTAAGAATCCAGTTCTTGTATTCCGCCATTTACAGAAATACATAAATTGCATTAAATACGTTTCTCCGTGTTTCTGTAAATAATGATATACATATTTCCGTGAACACGATATTCTGTGATTACGCATGTCAATCGCAAAAACAGAAAAAAATGATTATCTCTCTGTCCAAAATTGCAAAAGGGAGGAGTAGGTAAGACAACCCCTGGCACATTAATCTTGGTCATGCTCTCAGGTGCCCATAACACCACTGTCTTACTGATTGATGCAGATCCCCAAGGATCAGCACGAAGATTGGGCAGCTGCTCGTAAAAAATCAACCGCCCTTTAGCGCGTTGTTGGTCCCTGATCGCCCTACTATCCATCGGGATTTACCCAGCATGGCTAAAAACTGGCAACCATGTGATCATCGATGGCCCTCCACGAGTTAGTGAACTTCAGGCTCGATCTGCAGATTCGCAGCAGCAGATTTCGTTTTGATTCCGGTGCAACCCTCACTCCTACGATGTTTGGGGCAGCCCAGGAAATCATTGACTTTGATTAAGGAAGCAACTGTATTTAAGGAAAAACTGAAATCTGTATTTGTAATTAACCGTAAAATCGTAAATACTGCCATTGGCCGCGATGTCCTCAAAGCCTTGTCAGACTTTGATATTCCTGTTTTGCGATCGCAAGTTTGTCAGCGCATGAGTTCCCTTTGCCGAATCTCAGCCGCCACAGGTCAAACCGTCCTAGAGAACTGATCCTAAGGTGTCAAGCTGGACTAAAGAAATCACGTATTTTGCACTTAACTCAAGAGATTCTGGAGATCAGAAATGCTCTAAAGAAGTCGTTAGTTTTGGAGCTAAGCCTAAATCTGCAACCACATATTGAAAGCTGGGTGGAGAATCCAGAAGATTCTCATACTCTGATTCCACATCTCAGCCTTTATCGACTCCAGAACTCCACCAATGGTCAACTTGAACATTAACTATGTGAAGAACTGAATCAACCCAAGCTTAAGCGGTTCTCACGTTAGATATCCCCAGAAACCTGCATCGGAAGATTAAGGGTAAGGTTGTTGTGGAAGGACTGACAATGGTTGAGATGCCATACGAGAACTTCTTAGAAACAACTTACGACGATGATCGTATTTACAGAAATACTTCTGAATTCAGTTTATGATGCTAGGCTTTTCAAACAACGATGAACGAATCCTTTCAGCTTTGTGAATTGTTCACTTAGTTATCATCATGACCTATGCATCAACTTCGAATGCTTCAACCAGTCATGCATCATTCATACCAATCTCCCAGGCGGAGAGAAAATCCAGTTGAGTCCGTTATTGGAAGAGGCTTTAAAGCAAAGCTGAGAAACTCACTCCAGGAAGATCGCCGAGCACTGGTTTGGCAGATCTCCTGATGGGTTAATAAATCTATCTGTCAGTGAAAAGCCAAAGCATAAGCTCTCTGAATTCTCGAGGCATTGCCCCTAATTTACTCCAAGGTACCAAGATGCCCAGGAGTGGGTGAACGAGTTGCGGGAAGATCGCATACCTCAGGAGCATGTTCAGTGAATGTTTGGTTGTCTCCTTGGCTACACACCAATAATCTGGTCTTACAGGAAAGCTTCATCGGTGTATTGACCAAATACTGATTGTCAGTGCGATGGTCACAGATCTAGCGTTGACCATCCCTGGTCCTACCCTCAAAGCTAGATTTCAGGTCACTCCTTTGAGATGAACAATAATTCATCACTCGCTCCCTTGATTTGAAGGGCAAAACTAGGCGATTCTGAGCCCTCAAATAGGATATAAAACAGTCCATAAAACACCTATTTTACGGACTGTTTTTGTAAGTGGCAGTGGTTAAAGGGGTTGATAATCCGAATTTGGTGGTCAGGAAGACAATACCAACCAAATTGAGTACACTGATAACACAACTTATTCGTTGTGTTGACTATGGATATGATTCCATCTTTTTACGGTTGATACGGGTCAGTTGCCAGCCGGGATTCATTTTTGTGTACTTGAGAAGAATTTGTGGCTCGGTTTGGAATCACATCCCCACCACGTTTGACTTTAATTGCTGGTCTGAAGGTAGCAATGCACCAACTCTGTAATTCCAGGTTGTTCCACAATTTATGCTATGATGGTAGCTTTTGTGACTCAGAAGCTTGTACCTGGGGACTTTGATGCTTGTTGGGATGCGAACGGAGTTCGATCTGGAGAAGTTGCATAGCAGTTGCCCCTGCCTTGCTTCAGTTCGATGCCAAACGAGCAGCGCAGAAGGCAAACCTATGGAGGCGAATTTTTCCCACGGCTGGATGGCCTGCGGATCAGACGGGGACACTTTTTCTAGATTTCTTTCAGAAGGATAGAGAGGGTAACCCGAAGGGGATTATTGCAATTGATTTAGTGAGTTTGCAGTCATGATTAAAAATGAACGTCAATACCGCATTACCAAAGCTCAGGTTCGGGGAGGTTTGGAGCAAGCCTTAAATGGTCTTCAGCAATCAGTAGAGGCTTCCAGCAAGAGAATCCATTTGTTATGGAAAATTCAGCAGGATGCGATCTCCAGTCAACTCTGTGATCTACAAGAAGGAGCTAGCGGAGTATGAGTCGCTCAATAGTGCGGTTAAATTAGATCAACCCATCCTGACTGACTCTCAATTCTTTGAGTGATCTGCCCAAGGCTCTGATTAAAGCCCGAATTGCTGGAAAACTGAGTCAGAAGACGTTGGCTGAAGCGTTTGGGGTTGAAGGAACAACAAATTCAGCGCTATGAAATGACTGAATATGCCTCGGCAAATCTGGCAAGGTAGTGATTGAGATCAGTGAAATGTTGGGGTTAAGGCTAGAAATTACGGGCAATGTAAGTCGGTCGCTGGTTGTCTGGACAATCGCTAAAAATTGTCTGCAAATAATATTTTTACGGACTGTTTTTGTATGGGGTCTGTTAAAACGGTTGGGAACAATGCCAATTTGGTGGTGCGGCGGGGGCTGTTCGGACTATCGCAGTCCGGAGTATTTGACGCTGGAGGAGGTGGAGTTGCTGCTGATTTCTGCGGCAAACTGCAGGGGAAGGCATCCGATCCGGGATAAGGCGTTGTTGTTGCTGATGTTCGCGGTACGGGTTACGGGTGTCCCGGAGGCGATCTCGTTGCGTTGGGATGTGGTGATGTTGGAGGTGGAAGGCTGCGTCGATGATGATCCGCAGGTTGAAGGGGTCTGAGTCGGGGTCGCATCCACTGCAACTGGGATGAAAGTGGAGTTGTTGCGGGAGTTGAAGCTGGAGTATTCGGGTTCGGGTTTGTTGTTTGTGAATAGGCGTTGGGGTGGGTTGTCTGTGGCGGGGGTGCAGAAGTTGATCCGCCGTTGTGGGGTGTTGGCGAAGTTGGATTTACCTGTGCATCCGCACATGTTGAGGCATTCCTGTGGGTATTATTTGGCGAATCGGGGTTTGATGCGCGGTTGATCCAGGATTGAAGTTGGGGCACAAGAGCATTCAGCACACGGTGAGGCATACCAAGCTGAATCCGGCGAGGTTTTAATGAGATTACGTGGGGGTAGGGGGTGAGGTGCGATCTCGAGTTATGGGCACCGGCTTTGCGATCGCAGTTCCTGTGGATAACTCAAGACTGCGTTTCTCCATGCGCTCAGTTCTAAACTCGGTGAATGATTCAGTGGGCAGGGAATTTCAGGTGTTGAATCGTTCAACCTGATGCCAACGGTGAAGCGATTCATCTTGAAGGTAGCAGATAACAGATAAATGTCTGGTGACCTCCCACAGCGGCGCACTCTATTTGCATGGATTTTTAATAAAACATAGCTTCATACATTGATAAGCAGATAAGTGGGACTTGTATGAGAGCACTGGAAAC